>JAHBOF010000179.1:0-192867 GCA_020736565.1 Coprinopsis sp. MPI-PUGE-AT-0042 | reverse complement strand
CCCCAGCTTGTGCGTATCTCCTCTCCTCTCCGTGACTCTACTCGCGTTGACGTTCGTCCCTCTAGTGATGCGCTTGAGCTAGCTGACGAACTACCACATCACCAACCAAGTCCCAGTCATGGGCCAGGGGCGGAGGGGGCTTCAATGGGTGAGTACACTGCTCTTTCGATGGGGGCTTTGGCTGACCCGACCATTCATTCCAACAGAAAGACTCCATTCCCCTCCCATCCTGCACACTCACCACCAGGACTGCGGCGGGGAACGGCGGGTTAACCATACCGTCTTCCCCCTCGAGTTCTACCCAACAAATACTTTTGCTTCTCTCTTTCTCTCTGTCTCTTTCTCTCTCTCTGCATCTCGCTGCCACTCATCCCCTGGGCTTCGAGCGACAATGGCAGGTTCCCAAACCCTGTCTCGTCAATCAAGTCCTCCTGCAGCTTCCCGAAAGGGACTTTTACCCACTTTCCAAACTTCTACCAGGGCTTCGATTGGCGAGGGCAGGCATACGCCACCCTCCCCTTTCAAGCCCTGCCATTCATCCAAATCGCCCTCATTTTCCTGGGCTTAGGTAGGGGGAAAGTCTTCGCACGGCTTTCTCTCTTCCTCGCGCTCCCTGCCGTGGGACCTGGGCTGCCTATATGGCTCCAAGAGCGCGTAAAACTCCGGTAGCGTCATGACCACTACTGAGGGGTAGTGTGAGCTCTACCGCATGCGGCTGTCTTTTGACAGTGTCCTCAGCTTGTACGTGGTCTTCCTTTTCCTCTTCGACTTTGCTGACACCCCTTCTAGTGATGCGAATGAGCTAGCTGATTGCGGCGAAAGCCCTCTTATCCTCCACCACCACTTTGCAGTGTCTTCAGCTTGTACGTGTCTTTCTTCTCTTTCATTGACTTGAGCTGACGTCCACCTTTTCAGTGATGCGATTGAGCTAGCTGACAATGGCCTCACGGCTGCGTTGAATCTATCCCTCTTCCTGCATCTGCAGTGTCCCCGGCTTGTAAGTTCTTTGTCGCTCTCGTCCCTCTATGCGGGCTGACCATCATTCTTCGCCGTAGTGATGCGTTTCGAGCTAGCTGGCAAATACCAAAACCCAAGTCCCAGTAATGGGCCAGGATGGAGGGGGCAACAATGGGTGAGCAGCTTCTAACATTCGAAAGAATAGATTAGCTGACCTATTTATGTTGACAGAAAGCCTCCATCCCCCTCCGTCCCCCTCTCAAACCCCGGGACTGCGATCGGAGACGGCAGGTTTCTGACACTGTCTCTCCTGTCGAGTTTCACCCAAACACCACCCAAACGTTCTTTCTCCTCTTTCTTTCTCTCTATTTCTTTCTCTGTGTGTCTCGCTGCCAACCATCCCCTGGGATTCGATCGACGACGGCAGGTTTCTCAAATCCTGTCTCGCTAATCGAGTCCTCCCTGCAGCTTCCTGAAAAGGATCTTTCCCCACTTTCCTAACTTCTCACCAGGGCTTCGATTGGCGAGGGAAGGCAAACGTCGCCCTCCCCTTTCAAGCCCTGCCATTCACCCAATCCTCCCTCGTTTCCTGGGCTTAGGTGGCGGAAGCCCTTGCAAGGCTTCCGTCTTCCTCGCGCTCCCTTGCCGTGGGACCTGGGCTGCCTTCATGGCTCCAAGAGCGCGTTAAACGTTGGTAGGGCTATGACCACTGCTGAGGGGCAGTGCGAGCCCTACCGCTTGCTGATGATTGTCTTCGATGCTTGTAAGTGGTCCTGACGCCTGGAGTACCTTTACCCAGTACACGTACCCACTTGTATCGAGCTTGTAATTCCGGATCCATAGTCGTTGATGAACCCTTCATATGTGCTTTTCGAGGTTCTCTCCTAAGTGAGTGTGGCAAACTATACGTCGTTGATTACTTCAATAAATAACTGGACACGAGATTCTATGATTACATGTTATTAAGGGAAGGGGACCCTTGGTGATTTAGACTATGGAAAGGGGTTGGTGGATACAGAAAAATGCAAGGAGTGACGCGTGGTAAGTCATGAAAACATTCACTATGATGAGAAGGGCAAAGAGAGGATGGACGTGAAATACTTCGGGGTGTTGTCCGTTTTCAAAACAAAGTATCAATGGCAGGGAGGGGAGAAGAAAATCTAGCCAAGGGATTACAATTAAACGAAGGGAGGGGTTGCAAGAAAATGTCCGAAAGATTGGGGGATGCATATGAAATAAATATAAGTGAAGGCGATGTGTGATTTCATAGACCGGCACTGGTCTCTGGTGCATAAATGTGCGTCGAGGGTTTCTGAAAAAAGAACTATAAGAACCCTTCAGCCAATGGGCGAGGAATGACTACTCACACGTTAAAAGAGTCCTCGTCAAGAGGCTTAGAAGCGGGTTGGAGCTCGCGAAGCATCAGCATACCTCTTCGCAGAGGAATACAAGAATGGGGCAGGAGCAGCGGGCCTCCTGATCGGCTGTCCGCCCTCCACGATGCCATTCCAGCTCTTCCTTTCGAACCTTGGGCGCTTATCAAAGACGCGACGGATTTCTTCAGACGAGGAGATATCGCTCTCGTCAGAGTCCTCATCCATCGCAGCGGATTTGCGCTTGATGCGGACGGGCATGAGGGGCGCGTTGACGTGAATGTCGTCTATGGGTGTGAGGGGTGCGCTTGAGGAGCGACCATCAGAAGAAGGAGAATTGATGCTGGAAGCGGTAGTCTCGCTGCAGCCCCAGCTCAAAGGCCTGCTGGGAATGTCCTCTGGGATGCAGAGCCGGCCTTGGTTGGGGTAGGTGGCTTGAGGTGCGGCGAGGACATGAGCAGGAGACGACTCCATCTTGATATCGTAAGCCGAGTCGAGGCCAACGGCAGAGTACTCCGAGTCAGAGGAGAAGTAGGATCGCTCGACTGGGGGTGTTTGCCTGTCTGAGGGATGATGCAGCGGAGGACGGGGCGCTGTGCCTTCTTGGCTGGCTGAGCGACGATATCCATTGTGTGTACGTCTTCCTCAAAGGAGGTCACGGATGACTGGGAAGACATAGACATGGAGGATGCTGAGGACGAGCAGTCTGACTCGTAGTCCTCCTCCTGTGGTATCACGGGGGTATTGTCGGCCTCTTCAATGTGAATGGGGGCACATCCTTGGGGGTAGACGAGCTGAACAGGAGGCGGAGACTCCAACTCCAACACTGGCAAAGGAATGGTGCTGACATGCTTCTGGGCGCAGTTGATTGCCTTGACGGTGTCCACGCGAAGGTTGAGAGAGGACGCGCGACGCTTCGCGTGGTGCGTGGGCCGATGGCAGGCGCGCCAGTAGACAAGCATGTTGCGCACATGAGAGTTACTCTGTTGGTTGATGGCGAAGAGGCGGGGGAATGAGAACTTGCCCCAAAAGTAGTGTGTAGAGGGGGCAGCGGGGTAGGTGAAGGAAGAAGACATGTCTGGGTGGTGTTGAGTGGTGGATTGGGCGAGTTTTAAATGAGGAAAAGCACGCGCAGCGTGTTTGTCGTGAATGATAAAGAGAAAGAGGGTCGTTGATGGTGATGCAAAGGATAAAGAGTACGTGAGTGGCTTAAAGCTCGATGGTGCCGGTCAAAGAGCTTGGTTTTTGCGTGATCGAGGAACGAAATGCAGGAACGGAGAGAGGAAACCTCGAGACGCAAGAGAGACAGAGACAGTGCAAGCCGAAGAAGGAATGAGAGGAAACGAAAGACGAATGGTCCAAGCATGTCACATCCGCCCTCTCTAATTATACCACCTTTGAAAACTTGGACCCACAGATCAAACATTACCCAAACGCAGAGACAAAAGACAAGAGAAATCCCAGTTTGATAGCGTGTGCCGATCAATCGAACTGAAAGAGTCGCTTCGCGTTCGAAAGGGTCGGCTGTGGACATCTGAGAAGGAAGGCCTAACCGAGGGTACTCCCTTGTAATTGTTTCTGGTCTGATTGCCCACGGGATCGTGTAAACGGAAGCTCTGTTGATGGACAGACGGTGACGTATTTGGAAGGAAAGAACAAAGAACGTACGTAGAGAGTTAAGCGCTAAGCGCCCGTTGATGGTAGCCCACTCGCGGTACCCACTTCCCTCATTGTTTTCGTTGCTCTCACCATTTAGTCACTGGACGTAAGTTGTGGGTGTCTCTGGTGGAATGTGTGGAAAGGCCCACCGAGGTCGAGTGGCCTTGGTCCGACAGGTTCGCTCAAGCAAGCGTACATTTCTAAATTGGGAGTCTTTTGTCTTCAGGGCGTGGGAAGTCGGTGCGGGTCCGATCAAATTCATCCTCTTCCGCCGGCCCCTGTCGCTTTTTCACCAGGCACCATTAGGCGTTCAGACTGCCGCCACAAATCCTTTAAAGGTTACCAAGGAGGGCCTTGATCGCGATGTCGGCGCACAAGATAGGTCCGCATCGAACGTTTCATGGTGGAGGGCACAAAGGAACTCATGGATTGCTTTCTTCTGAAAAGTCTAGGTTCACTCTTGTTCTGCCCAAACTGCGGGACTTTGCTCGACCTGCCCAAGGATGGAGAGACCATCGTCACTTGCGAACAGTGCCAACATGAGGAACCAGCGAGCTGTGAGTTCTCATTCTCGCAATAGGGAACCTTGCTGATCTAGGAACTGGCCTTCTTTCAACCTCCCTTTGATAATCGGCAGCATATGAAAACATCGTTGTAACAACACGTTCAAGGCCGGACGCTTTTCCTTCGGCTCTGCAGCAGAAACGACAGACAGCGACGAAGCGCCATGAACAAGGAGATCAGGGTACACTTGTGTCGGAAAAATGCCCCTCTTGTGGACATATGGAGGCATGGTCAAAAGAGAAGCAGGTGGGTCATAGAGGGATCGCTCAAAGATCTGCTGAGGCTAATTTGCTTGCCTTCTAGCTCCGGAGTGCAGATGAAGGGTCAACGATCTTCTATACTGTAAGCCAACTGCCGTTTGGACCTGCTGCATGGTTGATTGACCAAAATGACAGTGTGGATCATGTAAACATGGTTGGCGTGTTAACAATTGAAGGGTCTATCGGGCAGTCATTACTGAGAACTATCACAAGTTGCACTCAATACAATCGGTCGCTTATGGAAGGGCATGTGTTGCTGCCGCACCCAACTCTGAATGGCGTTGATGAAGTAGACTCGGCTTCCCCTTTTGTACCTCTACCAGCCAAAGCAGCTTCACCACGTATGTTGCTTCCTTCAAGGGCACCCGACGATGCCTGCAACCAAGCATGTTCGAGCTAGTCCAGATTTGACATCTCACTGACCAGCGCTTGGCGTTTCATGGGCGCCTAACGCACAATAGTGATGGGCATGCGCCATGTGCCACGCTATATTGCTGCTTCACTCGACAAAATTATCATCACAGAGCCGTCACATTAGGTTCCTCTGTCCAGTCTTTCGCAAATGAAACCAGCCCAACGATCCCTAGAACATGCAGGAACCTCGTGTGCTGCCACTCGTGGTCAATATCCGAGGGTTGCAATAGATTCGCAGGACCGTGGTCCCGCTAGGCCTGCTGAATTGTGCCTCCTGACATGAATCAATGTTCAACGGTAACTTATCGGATAGAGCACGCAAGCATGGTTATCCCTGAATGGGCTTGAAAGATCAGGGTTCTGTGAGAGCCCGCCTCGCCAAACCGAGCATCTGGAGCCTCCAAAGATGAGCATCCCAGGCTCATTCGGACGCTATGAAGTCGAACAGAAATGAAGTGAGGCTGCCTAGCGGCAGCTGCAATGGGTTCAGAGGGTATATCTTGCAAAGTGATATTACACGTTTACACCGGCTGTGCAAAACAAGGCCACGACACCAAAACCAGCCAGGGTGCTAGCGACGGCTGCAACACCAAGCTCTGTGGCAGGCAACGCGCTTTTGGGTAATCTAGACGGCTGATTAGTTCAGGGTATTAATGAGAAAGATGCAGGGGGTAGTCACGTTGAGAAGTAAAATGTGAGGCCAAAGGTGGATGCCAGGAGCACCAGGGCCAATGTCGGAAGCAACGACACCGGAACTAGAGGGCTGAACGGTGGCAGCTGAGCGTGGAGAGCCTGTAATTATGCGTTCAGGACGATGTAATTGGAGTAATAGGGATGAAGCGTACCTTGACAGATTCGTAGTCCATGGTGAAGCGATGATGATGAAGGTGATTCCGGCGCGCAGTGAGGAGCTGATGAAGTCGACGTCATAATATCACGTGGCGACCAGGTTGCATATAATCGCCGTTGCAACCACGACGAAGCACACAGTAATCTTCTCTCCCTCCTACATCCACCTAGCTCACTCACAAAATGGCTGCTCAAATCCAGCAACACCCAGTCTTCATCCAGGCCCAGAACAAGGCCTCTATGTATGTCAACCAGCTTGATAAGGAGGTTGGTCAATTTCTATCGAATTCAGCTGTGCTCGTCGTCTGACATATTCCCCGCAGCTTACCCAGTACCCCGTACTCAACCACTTTGAGCAGCGCACTCAGATTCCCAAGGCATACGCTGTGATTGGCACCCTCTCCCTGGCTGTCATCCTCCACGCCTTCAACCCCCTCGCTTCCCCCGTTTCCAACCTCGTTGGCTGGGGTATCCCAGCTTATCTCTCATTCAAGGCTATCGAGTCTCCCTCCCCTCATGACGACGTCCAGTGGCTTACCTACTGGGTCGTCTTTGGCTTCCTGAACTTCTTGGAGAGCTTTGCCCTCCGCGCCGTCCTCTACTACGTTCCATGGTACTTTGCCTTCAAGTCGGCCTTCATTGTCTGGCTCCAGCTCCCAGCCTTCCGCGTAAGTCTACTTCTCTCTCTCAACCCTTTTCGCGAGCGCCCGCATTGAGGGGAAGCAATTTGCTTGCTTTCGATGTTTTCGTCGACCTGTGACATCATGCTCTCCGCATGGTGCACACGACTCGGGCGTGTGCCTGTCAATCTTATTTGCAATATCTTTATTAACGCTATTATCCTCCAGGGCGCCCAAACCATCTACTTCAGTGTCTTGAAGCCCGTTCTCCAGAACGCGACTGCCTCCCATAGCCGAGTCGTTCCCGTCGCTGCCACCAGCACCTCTGACCACTCCGACTAAAAACTTCTTATCGGTGTTGTTGGTGGATGATGCTTCGATCCCTTTGTTGATCTTTCGTTGATTTCTTGGGCGGGCCTTCCCGTCATTTACGTCTCTTCGTGTTCCTTTTATCTTGTTCATAGACTTTCATTCGACTCATCCCTTCATGATTTCTACTCGTCGATTTGTGGTAATTTCTGGACTTGTAACTGTACCCACCCTGTAACGAATCCCTAATGAAACACCGACCCGTTTCCAATCTACCATGGTCATGGTGACGAACTGTCATGCATGTTAACTTGACTCCCACGCACAGTCCACCACGCTCGAATGGGCATGTTCGCCCCTATCTTCTGACGCGTCGCGTCGCGTCGTCTCCCTACTTGGATCAGTCGATGGATTTGGAGCTATTGAGTCCTATTTCGGTTGACACGAACGATTCATTGTTCGATGAATATAATCACAATCGGTTGTTGGCCCCAATTAAGCTGAGTGCACGGACTCATCAACTCTCACTCTGAATCTATCGCAATTGGCACAAAGCTTGTTATTCTAGACAGCTGGGGTGCACAGTGAAAGCTGAATGTCTCGGTTTGAGAGACAGTACAACTTTGTAAGCTTGGCTATCCTTACAGCAAGCTCAGACGATGAATGTTGTATGGAGTCGGTGTTACCTTGAGGTCATGGCAAACGACTTGAAGGTACGACATCACGCATTCAGCTGCAAAGGTGAGGACAAGATGAGCCGTAAATGGTCGCTCCGTTGCAGTCGACGCGATAGTCGTGATCGCATTGATGACGCCACAGTTCACGAAAAACTCCCTTGAAAAGCCACCCCTGCTACTACAGTTACGTTTGAAACGCCACCAAAGGTTAGCGTCACGCCAAAAATAGACATTTCTGGAAGCTCACTCCCAGCCGCTCGATGAGTTCCCCATGCGAGAGGCACATCGCGACTGAAACAAAGGGTCCTGAGGAGCGATTGTGACAAGTTTTGCGTCTGTCTTTGCATCATGAGAGGCGTCATCTCGACTCAGACTAGCTCAGACATTTTGGGCACGACGAGGTATAAAAAGGTAAGGCTTGCACGATTCAAGAGGCAAAGTATCTAACCACCCACCTAACAATCAGCCAACCGCCACCTTCCAAACCACCCTCATACAACAATGGCACCCCAATACAAGACTGGCGAGACCGTGAGCTACAAACCCATCGGTGGTGAGTCTGAACCCCCATCGGACGTCAGCAACATCTCGACTAACACTTCGTTCGACTCTAGGGCCTGACTCGAACACCCCCGAGTCCACTGGTGTTATCAAGAGCGTCCTCACTGAGCCCGGCCGTCAGGCTGACAGGAATGTCAACGCAAGCGAGGAGGATCCCCGATACGAGGTTAGTCTTGAGGCATGGGTTTTGCGAGTCGATGAGGCTGACCATGATGGGGTTAGATGAGAACTCGAACCCCGGCAAGGTTACGGCGATCTACGAGAAGAACATCACTGGGAAGGCGTAGGAAGCGTGTGGGATGATGAACGGACAGAACAATTCATGTATTGTGTATCTGTAGCTCTGCTTTCGAATGAACATTAGCTGTCTTGCTTTGAGTTGCGAGATGTAGCCGCTGTAAGTCAAACTAATGTTCAAGTCACCGCTGTGTCCCGTTGGGAGGCGTTTCTTCGACCGTCGCTCATGAGTAGGTTTTAATTGTTGAGGATGTTCAATGGCCTCTGGGTCCACAAAATCGTGAGTGCCGATATGATGCGCCTATGATGTACGAATCTCAGGGTCGCTTGGTGGTGTCCCTCCCTGCTCAGAGTTGCAGAATCTCGCTCTAACGCCTTCGTTGAGCCGCTTCTTACACCTAGAGAGTGTAAGATACTCAACAATATATCGAAGTAGACTCTGAAGTGCTACCGTCCGTTCTCCTCCCCGCGCCGCTGACGCAACTGTGGGCGCTAATTCCCACGGCGCTTAGCCAAAACCTCCATCGATCATCGTTTCCCGCGTTTAGCTGTTAATCGCGCCGAAGAGTGGGCATTGGAGCGATGGTCCCTGTCTGTAACGGTATTCTATGCCTGAATCGACTGTCATTACGTCTAGTCCTGTCCGCGCTTACCCTTTATGGTGCGCGACAGGGCGGGCCGTTGGCGCTTTGTACGTATGAATGGCTTTTTACGTTGAAGGGTCGAATGTTAAAGGGTCAACGGTGACGAAGTCTGACGAGGTTTTTTACAGTATATGAAAGCGTCATGTACTTCGTCACGGCTCGTAGTCTTTGAAGAAAAGTGCGGTAAACCTGAGGTGCCAGTGGTATATAAAGGTCGGGATGTCCTGATAGATAGCAGTAACCAACCACCCACTTCACCTGTTATCCAGCTCA
Organism: Coprinopsis sp. MPI-PUGE-AT-0042; assembly: GCA_020736565.1. Lineage (NCBI taxonomy): Eukaryota > Fungi > Basidiomycota > Agaricomycetes > Agaricales > Psathyrellaceae > Coprinopsis > Coprinopsis sp. MPI-PUGE-AT-0042. The sequence continues at coordinate 183,470 of JAHBOF010000179.1, read as the reverse complement.
TCACCTCAACTTTCTTCGCTTCAAGCACAATGGCACCTCAATTCAAGAAAGGAGAGACTGTTCGATATAAGCCCATTGGTGGTAAGTCTTGATGTATCCAATATGTGTTAGAGCTTGACCAACGCGTCTATTTCTCCTAGGACCCGACTCTAACACCCCAGAGTCCACTGGCGTGATCAAGGATGTACTCACTGAGGCCTGGTCGTCAGGCTGACCGCAACGTCAACGCCAGTGAGGAGGATCCTCGCTACGAGGTAGGCAAATGCTTCTCTGGGTGCGCCCGCATCTACTCACCCTAGGGTTCTTTCTGATAGATCGAGAACTCAAACACTGGCAAGCTGACTGCCATTTATGAGAAGAATATTCTTGGAAAAGCGGACGAGACGAATGGTGTCGACGAGGAGTAGAGAGTCCAATATTGTAGTAGAATAGTGAATACTTTTTGCACCTGTTGCTTTCCTTGTGTTCGACGCCGGCGCCAACTCTCGCAGTGATTATCCCGATTTACCTTTGTCCCTACCCGATAGAAAGCTTGGGAGGAAGGATTACCAGATTTCCTAGACAAAGATTCTTTCAAGTTCCGCAGGCACCCTAGCGCCAACTCATGCATTCTAGGGCTGTTTCCAAGAGTCCTTGAAATCTCTTTGCTCGCTTGGATTAGGGGCGCTGAGTACTATTTTAGTCCAATTTTGATTGCATCGATGATAATCGTTCTGACCTTCCGTATGGAGACAGGGGTGCCAGGCCTCACCAATGTTCCCATGCGGTCCCATCAATGAAACCAACACAGGAGAGTTCGGGTACGAGGGAGAGTATGCTCGTGTGACTGTGGTCCTCTGTGAACCAGAAAAAAACTCTCCTGGGGTGGGTTGTCGTGCGAACAACGCTCCAGCCGGGCTCTAGGGTACTTCTCAACATGCCCTGATGCTGGAATGGAACCCTGTATCGGTACCCTCATCGCGATAGACCAAGGTCAGCTTCAACATGCCTCGAATCTCAATTGAATACTATCTCATTACGTGAATAGAGTTCTATCCTCGTACTAGAAGCGAAGCTCCGACCCTTTCATGCATGCCGAAGGTGGTTCTATCTCCTGATAGATATCAAATCTCATCGTGCAACCCCAGCGACGAGTCCTTCGATACAATTTACACACTCAAGACGTGCCTTTGTAGATGGCTCCTGCTCATCAAAATGGAGCAGTCATGCGACCCGAAGCGAGACAACAGCTTAGTTGCCCAAAAGTTTGCTGGAGAGGAAATGGGATGCCTATGCAAGGTATAGGGGCCTTCTTAGTTCTGAGATAGCCAGAAGCTAAACGAGATTCACTGATATCAATTCATCGTTTTTAGTGGTTCGATTCGTCCAAAAAGGGACGAGTTATAAAAGGCTGCAAATACGCGGAAGTGCTTTCCTCACCATGTGGGACTTCCACCAGGGAAAGAAGCAAGAATACGACAGCCGACATACCCCATTAATGCATCTCCGGACAAGAAGCAAGTTGGAGATACCAGTTTGCCTCCACGCATGTCACCTGCTGGTGGCCTTCTGATCCTGAAAGCTTCGCAGACCACCATGCAACGCTAATTCAAACGTTCCCGTTTATAACACCACCAGCATCCCGGGTGCTTGTACTTTGGACCTTTCCCTCCCTTGAGCTTGAACCTCCCGTGCTTCCTCCCGTCCAATTCTGCTTTGCAGTCACAACCAGACACAATGTCAGTCCCGCACGCGGAGGCTGTGAACGAGAAGGGGAGCGTCGATGGTTCTCAAGAGGTCGTGTATGTGAGACCAAAGGGTTTGGCTGGGATCTATCAGCCATCCCCGCACACAGGTACGAATCGTTCATTCTGAATCGCCATGTCTGACAAGAGGTTTTCCTAGATTGTCATGCTTGGTTTCATTTGTTTCATGTGCCCTGGTGAGCTACGCCATTTGCCGTTGTCCACTTCGTTGCTTATTGTTGGTGGCAGGCCTTTTCAACGCCCTGAACGGATTGGGTGGAGGAGGACGAGTTGAAACGGGGACCAGCGCTACGGCTAACGCTGTTCTTTACGGGGCCTTCACTGTGTCCGCCTTCTTTGCCGGGTACTTGCGCGCGCCATGTCTATCGCGAGTATGCTGCTGATCCCTGCTTCAGATCCATCAACAATAACTTGGCTCGAGACTTACCCTTTTACCTCGGTACCGTGGGCTATGTTCTCTACATAGGGTCTTACCTGTACGTGAGCACCACTTCAGTTGGAAGACTAGCAACTAACACCCTGGAAAGTGTCGTCCACATCCACCCTCATGCTCAACCATTTGTCATTGTCGCCGGTGCCATTCTTGGTATCTGTGCAGGATTGCTATGGACCGCGCAAGGCAGTATCATGCTGTCGTACCCCACCGAAGGCCAGAAGGGCCAGTTCATCAGCATTTTCTGGGCCATCTTCAACTGGGCGCTGTGATTGGCTCGTCCGTTTCCCTTGGTTTGAACGTCAAGTCATCCAAGAACGAGGGTAAGCAGACTGTTACTTCACACTGCTCCCTAATTCTAAACGGTGTACGTTTGTTCAGTTGGAGCCTCCACTTATGTAAGTCTTCGCTTCAACCAATTCATCAGGCCATTAAGACATTCAACAGATTGCCTTCATCGTCCTCACGGCAATTGGAGTCGTTATTCCCCTCATAATGGTCGACCCACACAAAATGATCAGGACAGATGGGACCAAAGTTTCTAAGCCCGTTCCCCATCGTGGAAGGTTGAAATCCTCAGCTTGAAACTTGCCTTGTGGAACGACCCAATGATCCTCACCCTTGTCCCGATGTTCTTCGCTTCCAACTGGTTCTATACATGGCGTGAGTCTGAATCAACTTGGTATGTGATCCTGACCGCTGACATGTATGCGCTAGAATTTAACGTCTACAACGCGTACCTGTTCGATATCAAGGGTCGTGCGCTGAACAATTTGGTTTGTTGTACTGGATTGCTCAAATCTTGGGCTCCATCCTCATGGCATTCGTTCTCGACCAGAAGCGCATCAGGCGTCGTGTTCGAGCATTCGCTGGCTGGGTAGTTCTATTCGCCTTGGTATGGGCCCTTATATCTGGGCCTACTTCTACCAGAAGTACGTGGGTATTCCATATTATGGACACTAACTAACGGAAATCTGTCACCAGAGATTTCACCCGGCCAACATCTAAAGATGATACAGGCCCAGGCTTCACCTTTGGCAGATCGGGATACGCTCCCAGGATCGTCCTTTACTTTTTCCTTGGTATCCTGGATGCTATGTGGCAAATTCTGGCCTACTGGATCATGGGAGCCATGTCAAATGACCCCGCTAAACTCGCCCATTTCACGGGTCTCTGTAAGATTGTTATCCCACTTGTTCTATTCGGGCTTCTAACCTCGGCCTCTCTGTAGACAAGGCAGTCCAATCGGCTGGTGCGGTCGGTGCATGGGGCACTGGATCGCACTAAAAAACCGTACGTGATCTGGTGTCGTCCGGTTTATCGCGACTAACTTGCCTCTTTTTGCAGGTTTATGGATATCTTCATCTCAACATGGGTGCTACTTGCGATTGGGCAACTGCTTGCCTTGCCCATGATGTACCTGCGAATCAAGGATACAACGGACCTTGAGGATGAGATCTTGTGAGCGAGACCTTCCGCCTATCTGTACAATGACTGACAACTGTACTAGGACCCGTATGGACGACTCCGGAAACGTGTTAGCTGTTGAGGATGTGAAGCACTAAGATCTGCGTACCCTTCCTTGACTAGTGCCCTTCTTCGCTTGCCTCATGATGTCAGTGCTGCTTCTCTTTGACGATTGAAATACATTTTGGACCACGGGACGATCGATCTATTTTCGCAATCCATATTGCCGATCTCCCTTACACGGGAAGTCACGGAGGTTTGATAAATGTTTTACCTTTGATTTGTAAATGCTAGAGCCTCAGCACTGCATCTTCAGCTTCGAACCTTCTTGTTCGGCTCCAAGTGCGATTTTATCCTTTCTCGGTAAAGCTGCAACGAATACCCCGAGACGGACAGTTGGAGATAACAGCTGGGCAAGAGACCACTCAGTGTCGCGCTGATTCATGAGCCCACCAGTGCCTTCCGCGCGTCACCGAATGCTGAGGTACGATGGACGGGCGCTTACGAGCGCATGACCGTGCCTAAAAGGTGCCAAGGCCATCGCAAGCAGCCAAACAACAATTGTCCGTGGGAGGATCTCATTCTTTGTTGGATTGGGATAATTACTTCGCTAACGAAGGCACCTAAGCTACGAGAAGCGGGCAAGTGCATGCTGGAACTACCAACGGGGATTAGATGTTGTAGATAAGGTATATGACGGGAACACCACATGGTAGAGGCCGATATCGTAAAAGAGGTCAAGACGTGAATCAAGGGACTGTGCGGTGGCATAAGGAAAACACTAGTACAACAGTTGGAGAAGGATGCCGAGACATAATGGGAAGACTCGAAGGGTGAATGGTTACAACAGGTGGTAGAGAGGGATGAGTGAGAGGATACATGTTACAGCGATGCACAGAGCGACCGGGACTTGAATATGGAGGAAGGGACATTGTTTACCATTTACAGGTAGCACAACATCGTCTTGGGTTGCGGTGGTGAGAGGGAATCCTTGAATTGCGTTGATGGCAACTGCGGTGGCAAGCCCGCGGTTGCCAACCTTCACCTTCTTGCTTGGGACACGATAGACCCAGCTTAAGGGCCATCCGCCGTCTTCAAGCTGAAGAGAAAGAAGCGTCTGGAGGTCACGACTGTTACGCAGGCCTACAAAGTTGCAGACGACAATGCGCATGGCGAGAGCCAACGCGTCGCCTTCGACCCCAACACGCTCCTCGACGCATTGCTTGAGGAGGGCGGTGAAGCGGAAGTGAAGGTATCCGTCGGTAGTGCCGTTGAGAATGCGAAAGATGGAGTATAGGAAGTATTCCGGGTGGAGGTAATAGTAGGTTCCCAGAAGATAAGCGCGTGAAGAGAGGATGTTGAAAAGCCAGTCGACCATCCTGGAAACCTGTGCGCCTCTCCCATAGGAGTAGAACAGGGACACGACACAGGCGCAGACACCGGCATCAAGCCGCGGTCGACGTGTGTCAAAGTAGGTCTATGGTTCGTTAGTCGGAGGCATCGTTGATAGATCGTTTCTGTAGTTACCTGAGGAAGACCGTCACAGTTAAGGCACTGAGCGAGTATTTGGTCCATGAGCTGATGTGCTCGCAGAGCGCTCTTCTCGTCCTTCAGTAGTTTGTAGGCCAGGCTGTTGGTATCCAGGTCCGGGGGAAAGTCTTCTTGGACATGAACTTTGGGTCTGTGGATGCATCCGCTAAGTGAAAGGGTCGATAATACCAGAGTTCTCTTACCGTGAAAGTAGTTCCATAACCCATCCTCTGATGACACTAGGTGGACGAGGGAACTAGATGCAAGGCTGCTTAGCGTTGGGAGAAATATCGAGAAAAGACATCGCTCACGGCTTGTTGGTTGCTTCCAAGATCAGCAACTGGGCAAAGTTCTCGGGCAAAGGTATGGTTGTCCTCTTGGCATGTGCCCAACACGGATCCCAGTTGCCTTGGTTTGCTTGAAGATAGGCACTTGCTCTAGGGATCGGGGGGCAAAGGAGGTTGAGCAACTTCTGCTTGGCGTTGGCTCTCGTGTCGAATGTGATGCCTTTGAACCCGAGGGATTCAGCGGAGAAGACGTTCTCCAGCTTATCGTCAACGAAGATGGTGCGACGAGGGTCGATACCAGTCGCTGCGATGAGATGCTTATAGCCCCCTAGGTTTGGTTTGCGTTCGCCGATCTCGCCAGAGGTGAAAACCCGCTCGAAGATGCCCCCACTCTGCCGGCTTCAGCCGAAGCACCTCGAAGTCGGGCAGGGAAACATTCGAAAGGGCAAAGATGCGGAGGTATGGATTAGACTTTTTGATCTGCCGGACAAAGTCGACGAGCTCGAAGTCGGCCGTCAAAGATTCTTTGGCCTGGTGCATTGCCTCGTAGACGTCCTCCACGCGAACTTGACCTCGCTCTGCAAGGCGGGAGTAGCAGGCTTCTTGCGATATTCGCCCACATTCATAGTCGTACCAGATGTCGGTAGACATGAGAGCACGCAGGGCCTTTGAGGAGAGGGCCGTTCGGGTAGTAGCAGACCATTGGAAGAGCACATCTCCAAGGTCAAAAATTATCGCAGTGTAGGGAGAAAAGGGGACGGCCATTAGCACGCAGACGAAACGGGAAGCGGCCAAGGTGGTGGAGCCTAGATTTGACCCCATGTTGCTAAGGCTTAAGTACTTCCATGATGTGGGCGAGTAACATAAATGGACCAATGGGATTTGGAAGGAAGAGGCCTCGTTTCGAAAAGGAAGCCGGCTGATGACCATACTGCTGCACGAGTTGTGGGTCCCGTAAGAGACAACTGATGTGTGTCATGTCTCTTGTCAGGGCAATGATCTTGTGCTCAATTCGATCAGCGCTGCTCTGCCAGATATATCCATGGCAAGCAGGCGTGTAACGGCTTCAATAAAAGGACCCTTGAAGGTGAACATTTATAGAGAGCAATGGGAAGCTATGCAAGTCTCGAGGATAGCATACCTGCGAGATCGAAGAAGATTGATGGGTCAGGATCTGTTAGGATATTCCGCCGGGCTAGATGTGGTTGGAGAAGCAGAATTACCGTATCAAAATCATGACTTCTTGACCTGAAGGGGATCCCGTTTGGTAAATCAAAAAAAGGCGTCGCCACGGCGCTTTCCTCTCGGTTGCATCTGAATCCCGACGAGCAAGGGCCTCATCTGGTTTTATTCAGGAACCAGGAGGCCACATTGTCCTTTTCACCCCAAAGGTGAACGTGTGTGTGGGTGAATGGGATAACGGAGTATATTCTGGGCAATTACGTTTGTCCTTGCTTAGACTGGAAGGTGGCCGATTCTGAAAAGCTCACGTCATCCAATCAATGAAATTTGACGCCCTGGTACGTACCATCCCGCGGCCCCATTCATGACGACGCAGGGCAACGGCGGCCCAGGCAGGGCCAGGATGCAAAGTTGGGCGCCTAACAAAGTCTAACAGACGTTAGCAGACGTTTTGGGAAGGAGAGGCAGACAGCTCTCATGTTAACGTCACACCGATGGTGAAGTGGTTATCATGCTTGCCTTCCACAAATGAACGGAAATCGAACCCGTTGAATGGGGGCAGCAAGCGGCACGGGTTCGATTCCCGTTCGGTGTATTCCTTTTTTCGGGTTTATGCCCGAACTTATCATGTCCACTTGTCGTGTCACAAGGTTGGTAGAATACCGTAGCAAGGGTTTGAGGAGGTGATATGACACAAACCAGACATGAATTCATTCGACACATGAGCACACACAGTTATCTGCATAAGGCCTAATCTATTACTTGAAGCTCCCCCAGATATCCCCAAAGGCATCGTCTTTCTTGGTCGTTTGCGCGGCTGCCGAGGTGGAAGTCGTCGTTGAAGATGCGCCCCAGACGCTGCTGGTATCAAAAAGCGACGTGGCAGGTTGCGAAGGAGCCGTAGTGGGCGTGGCCCAGACGTTTGGCTGAGCAGCAGGTTGCGCAGGATTCCATCCAGAACTTGCGCCCCAAGCTCCAACTCCGCCGGTCCCGACCATACTGGTGGGCGGTTGCTGCTGAGCCGGAGGCTGAGTGGGAGCGCCAAAGCCTCCACCCCATGAGGCAGTTGCGGGAGAGGCAAAGTGCCCACCAAAAGATGCGGAAGCAGGGGTAGTTGCCGGAGCTGCGGAAAACAAGGACATGATATCGTTCTTCACATCCTTCTTTGGCTGAACAGGTGGTGCCGACGGAGCCGCAGGCGCATGAAAGTCCAAGGAGAACAAATCATTCGCGGGAGCAGGCACAGCAATAGGTTGCTGCTGAGCAGGCTCAGCCTGAGCTTGAACGGCAACTGGTGCCGATCGAAGAGCGGGGGTTGGTGACGAGGTCCCCGCGTTTCTCGTATAGGCGCTCGACAGCAGTTGATGAGGCTGGGGCTGCCTGTTGGTCACACCTCTGGCGGAGCTGCCCGTCGACTGGGCAGGCACTGGGGCAGGCACTACTTCCGCTTGAGGTTGGGCCATTGGAACCTGCTGCTCAGAGCTACCTCCCTGCTCAAGGGTAGATGGGTCTGACGGGGGAGGTCCATCCCGTGCCCATCGACGAGATTCGTACTTGGACCGAATAAATGATTCCATTTTGCTTATTTCTTTCGTCAGCAAGAGATTGAGGCCGGATAAGAAACAGGCACTTACTGTTCCGGTGGGTTGTGCCCTGGCTTGAGATGAGCTTCCCAATACAGGTTAGCCCTATGGTTTCCCCATTTTTGAATTGACTAGACGTAGGATGACGTTGGTGTGAAGCCGGAAGACATTCAAGAAGACGCGCACCTCCATCTGCTCTGGGGTCCACATATCAAGATCCACAGACTTAACCTTGGAAATGTGGGTTCCCATCCCTCGGTGAATCCCTGAGCAACGGATACAAAGGAATACACCACTAGGACTGGTTCAGTATGTCTATACGTGGTGTCTGAACTTGGCCGCTCACAGATTCCATGAAGCCCAACGAGGATCTGAAGAATATCCGTCAATATCGCCTAGTGCACGAGGTCCTTAACCCACCATTTCGTTTGCAATCAGCACAGTACTTGTTCTCTGGACGCTTTACCATCTCTCTCAGCGTCTTCGTGAATCTCTCTTGCGTCGCTCTATCTGGCCTAGACATGGTGAAAGGTGAGAGGAATCCTTGAGCTGCAGATGGTGATGGTGGTCGGGGTCAACGTTTCGGTCACGCCGCGCATTGACTCAGGGATCGCTGGCTGCTCACAACATACAGACTACAACACAAGCCAAATCATATTATTGGGGGTATAATTTACGGGACTAGAGAAACCCATTGCCCTCGCTCACCAGGAACGAGGGTAAGCCGTATGGCCACAAAAGATGGAGGAGACATATATAAGTCATATATACGCTAGTGAAACCGAAACGAATGAACGTGGCATAGATGACAGCTGGGCAAAGTCGCCTAGAGAACATGGTGTAAGGAGTTCAGCTTTTTATTTGGAGGGGATAATAGAAACGAAAGGACTGCATTTGAAATGTCCGTCCAGGCCAACGTGCAAGAGAGTGAGGGGGGTGAATAAAGATGCCTCCGATTATGTTATATGACTGAAGCACCAGTAGAATGGGGTACGTTGCTGCACAGGCGAGCAGGATTGCTGCAGCTACATCCGCAATGAAGAACTAGGGACAGGACGGGGTCGACGGTTGGCCCTGAAGTGGTTCAAGGAGGTGACGAGGAACCCACGTGAGTAAGGTATATGCTGGCTGTCGGGATGCCGACAAAGGGAAGGGGGGAGTGTCATTCTGTTCCGGATGATGTGAAAGAGAGTTGCGAGGGGGTAGGTCAGACAGGTTGTCGATGATTTGAAATGCTTGTGATATATGTGTATATATGAAGTGATTATCAATGGAGGTCGTGAAGATGGAAATCCAAAAATGCGTCGTAAGGTCGTTTACACGAAGAATTGAGTGCTATGGGCTAATTTAGCGTCAGGTTTTAGAGCAATAATTCAACACTCACTGAATGCGACTGGCAGCGTGCACTTCCATCTCTTCCATTTTATAGGAGTTTAATTCCTCTTTTATTCGCTGTGCCAACTGAGGCGTCAGACGACTCCAGGTAGCAGGTTCACTTCGTCGGTCATAGATGCTGGGTGCGAAGGTATCATAGACCGCGAGGCTAGTGGCAAATGTCAGTTGCTTCTTTTCAGCCACCGCCGTGCGAGGGTGCGGCACTGGCGACGCTCGGCCAATGTTAGAAAGCACTGGAGCGGATGAGTTGAAGCTGGGGTTTTGGAATATTGAAGACCGATTTCCAGCGTCCTGTTGCGAGTGGGCTGGTGCTGGGTCTGACTGTTCTTTGGCAGCGCCCGAGAAAGTAGCCCCGAGAGGCGACGAGTCGGAATCGAAAGCCAGTGGAGGCAGCGAAGGGGCTGATACATTCTCTGATGATGAGCTGGGATGGGAAGAATGTTGTCCATGACGGTGAAGACCGTCGATGTGGTCCGGATCTGGAGAAGGGATGCGAGCCAACGGACCCAATTCTGATTGAGTACCTGGTGCGTTGTAAGAGTTGGACCTGGTGCGGGTTTGTGATTGGGCGGCATTGGGGCCGTAGTTAGACTGAGAGTAAGTCCCAGCGTCTGCAACAGTCCAATTAATCAGGACGTTCGGATAAGGATGAAAGAGGTTAACCTACGTTTCAGGATGCCTTTCTTCGGCACTCTAGTCCGCTCCACGCTCCTCCTCACATCAACAGCCCAAGGTTCAACTTCTGGGCCATCGTCCAGGCTTGCTCGCTGTAGCTCAGCCCGGATGGTCACGTCTTCCTCCTGATCAACCTCGGCATCCCAGTCATCGTCGTCCCAGCCATCATTGCTATAGTTCTGGTGGCCATGTGAAGAAGTGTAATGACCGTCGTCGCTTTCTTCCTCGTCGTCTTCGACCAGAACCCGGGAGCCGTCCTCGTTGATGTGAACCCCTGGACCGGGCTGAGCGTGAGTTTGGAGTCCATTCCTCGTCGCCGTGTTCTTGTCCCATGTAGGGACACCTGATGGGGGTGCGGCACCGTTGGCTCCGTTTCCGGGTCCAACAGCCCCTCGAGCGGCAGCCTCCTTCTCCGCCTTGGCCCTTGCCGCTGCTTCTGCGTTCGACTTGAGGGTGTGCTGGCGAGCCAGCTTTGCAGCAGGTGTGAGGCCATTGAGCTCAGGCGACGCGCTCCATTCGCTACCACGGTCGAGCTCTGCTGTCACATGGGAGACACTTGCTTCACTCGCCTCGGCTTTGGCAGACTTTTTGTCCTTCTTCTTCCCCTTCTTATCCTTGTCGCCTTCCTTCTCTTTTTCCTTGTCCTTGTCCTTGAACAGAGACGTGATGCCTGCCAACGAGTTCCGTCGAGCGAGGTTGCCCAGAGACCCCAGTTTCCGAATCATAACGCTTGCACTGCTGACAGTGGAAGATAGAGAGATGTTATCGGTGCTGGCGTTGAACCGTGCGTTGAACAAGGACGCTGCTCTTCCTTTCTTCTTGGTCTGGACAGTGGCTGTTGACGCACCGTCGTCCACGAGAGTGGTACTACCAGAACCGTCCTTTGAAGAACCAGCAGCGGCAGGAGACTTGTTCTTTGCTTTGCCAGAAGTCGCACCATTGATAGCTGATGCCTTGATGGACGCATCATCATCCCGTTCTGCCTCCTCCTCCTTGAGTGTCTCTTTAAGAGAGGTCGAGGGGTTGAATGATAGTGCGCGCCGCAATCTCGACTTAATACTTCGCGATGAGGTGGCATCTTGGGGAGGGGAAAGCATCGCTGCCAGATCGCTATCGTCACGGGACATACGCTTCTCTGCGGTAAAGTTGCCCTGTGACAGCGGCGACGGTCGCGGTACACGCGGGGCCGGCGAAGGATTCGAAGGGGCCTTTGATGTGTTGGTGGGGGAAGGGGCGGGAGGCGTCGATGATGGGGTGCTTCCCGATGGACGCGTTGTGGTTGCGGTAGCAGTCGAAGCAGCGGAAGACGTGGACCCACTACGGCCATGGACATTATTACGAAGTGGGCTTGGACTGGGAGACGAGGGCTGAGCGGGGGACGGAGAGCTACGCGCAGAGCTGGATGTTGCGCTGGATGCGGTGTTACTTCGCGACCGACTTCCGGAACCTGTAGCAGGGGAACTAGTGCCGCTGTGGCCACTCTGATTGCTGTTGGTGCGCTGTCGACTGCCCGTAGAATTGACCGATGAGGTCGAGCCTGAGGCATCCGATCGCATGTATGGTGCCTGAGGACGCCTGTCACTTCCAGTGTCAGAGCCGCTTTGCGATTGCTGACGGTTCGGACGTCGATAAGGGTGGTACCCAGAAGGGTACTGGTTGGATTGTGACTGGTGGTCAGCGGCGCCGCCCCTAGCATGTGGTGGCGGCGTACCGCTGGGGAAATTGTTGAAAGGAGAAGGTATCTGGTTGGCAGCGAAATATTCGTTTGGGCTCATATGGCCACCCCCGTTACGCTGCATTAAGGCGAGCTGCTGCTGCGGGGTCAAGCCAGGATATCCATGCATTACCATCTGCTGGTACGTCCATGCCTGTAGCTGCGCGTTCGTAGGATCAAAAAAGGGCGCTTGTCCTGGTACCTGCCCTGCCGGGCTGAACTGGGGTGTTCCTTGCACCAGCTGGGGTTGGTAAAACGACGGGTAGAAAGGGGTGGCATTTATAGAAGGCGTCCAGCTGCCTTGGGGCTGCTGCTGAGCTGGAATGTATAAGGAGACTGAGGCACATTCTGTTGTTGTTGCTGCTGCTGTTGCTGGGCCATGAACAGCTGCTGCTGCTGCAAGTTCTGAAGATTCTGTGGGGAAGATGGTGATGAATGGTCGTTGGCAGGCGAAGAACGCTTGTCGTGAGTTATTCTGGAGGTCCATTGCCGTATCTCTAGTTGGTAACTTCCAATCCTGAGGTGCAACTACGGCCATGGGCTAGTTTCACGATGACCAGGGCGTTAGACAGGGCGCGGCACTAGAGAATGGGTTATGTATGGGCAAGGCTCTGATGGAACGCCAACGAGCGTACTCACGAGCTGTTCACTGTGACAAGCGGCTGCAGGACCCTGGGCAATGTTGTAAATGCGCTCGCTCGTCGCTGTCAAGGACGACGAGGACGAAGACGCGAGCGTTGCTGCGAGAGGCTGGGACGGTGGCGACGACGGCACGAAATCAGTTGGTGATCAAAAGCAACCCAAATATGGTCACACTGCACAGCTGCACCGGCGATATTGTCCCAGCTCTGGCATATCGTAACCATTCTTCTGATTCATATAGAGGTTCTCTAATACATTCATACCCCCATCCAATAACCCACTATGATAGGATATAGGAGACCATCAGGTCCTCAAATTCTCTCTGGCCCAATCTCTCCTCTGTCATCCTGAAGACCTCTGGAAACCATTCTGAAGCCTTATCATCCAGACCCATCACCATATGAGCCAGAGCTTTTCCACTCAGCCATGCATGTACCATCCCCTCCCCAGAGTATCCTGCCGCGATCCATTCGCCCGGCGAAGCAAGTCCCGGCTCTGCCGCTTCTTCTCCTCCGACAGATTCTATTGGTGAAACCGATGGTGATCGTCCTGTCACTTGTACAGGTATGCGTCCTACCCACGGCAGTTCATCGGAAGACAACCCTAAAACTCCACTCCATGTCGCCTTCAACTCCTCCTTCCCTTCGTCTTTCCCTCCATCTGGCCTGACAGAGAACGCTCGAGATAAGGCGGGTAGAAAGATACTCCTTGGTCTGCGCAGGGTATTGGCTATCGTCTGCACAACCTATTTCTGACATGGGCGCCTCTGCAAAGCCTCCTCCGAGCATTAATTCTGCACAGGGCTGGGGATATGATGTGGAGGGGCCAGAGGATGGCAGTTGTTGCGTAAGATAGTCGTACACCCCCAGCGACGAACGGGGATAGAAGACGAAAGAACGTTTCCCGGTCCAGGAAGATGAAGGCACAGGCTCTTTCAACTCTGATTGACCATCCTTCGCGTTCCCAAGACCCTGTCGTGGTACCTGAGCGGTCATCACACCTCTTGCAGGCACAATACTCTTGCGCATTCCAGGGAGGAGATGCGAGGCCCAGCCGTTGGTTGCATGAATAACATGTCGAGTACCTATGGATCCACGAGGCGTTACGACGGTGTAGCAGTTGGTCAATTCAGAACCACGGATATCGGTGCAAGGCGTGTGTGTGAAGATGTCGAACCTGGACATGATGGATGAGCTACCGAGCACCCCCAAATCGCTTCGGATTACTCACTGGGTTGGATAAGACTTTAATAAAAGAGCGAGGATCCCATTCACAAGACGATAAGGGTGAAGAGCTGCAGCCCTTGTGGAAAAGCAGCCAACGACAGAGCTGGATAGCTGTAAGTTCTTCGCGAAATGAATGACGTCAGAAAGTTAAGCGCCCGAGAGTACGCGAAGACTTACTCTCAGTTCCTTCGGGTCTTCATATATTCGATAGCTGGCGCTGGCATCTGGGAGGTCCTCTTGGTATTCTGCTAGCATTTCTTTTGCCGTTTCAAATAGATTGCGGTCGGAATACACGTCGAATGCCTCGACCTCACGCGCTTGAGAATCATCGTCAAGGCCGCCTTCTTTCGAGACTCCCAGCAGCTCATCTACGTGTGCCAACCGAAAGCGAATGATCTTCTGTGCCATAGGTTTGCCGTATTGAGCTTTCAGTTCCAGATATTCTTGGTAAAGGATGGGGTTAAGGTGGCCTCCATTTCTGTATGACGGTTCTAGCAAGTTTGAGGTCCAGAAAGACCGGCAGAGAGAAGCAATTGACCGCACCTTCCAGTCGCACCCGAGCAGACGCCCCGGGCCTCAACTATGATGACTTTCAAAGGATTACCAAGGGAATCCTTGCCATCGTTGTGCTCTAAAACGGTTCGAGCAAAAGAGGCACCGGTAATCCCAGCTCCGACTATCACAATGTCGGCGTACTCGGGTAGAGGAATGGCTGGGTCGGCATTGCGTTTAGATATTGGTGAAGGAGGATCCATCCAGTATGAAGCAGACGGATTCGAGACTGGGATACCTGGCGACGATTGAATGCGCTCGAATACTTTATTGACGGGTGGGTAGAGTCTTGCCATTGGTATCAAGAATTTGGCGAAGAGTAGATGGAGGCAGTGCTTCAAAATACGAAGAAATTGCTCCATGGCCGAGAGATTTGCGCTGGTTTCAAGGTTATCAAGGACAGGTAGCGTGCCTATAGATCGAAGACGCGTTGAGAATGTCTGGATTCCCGGTCGTGATCTTGCGTCTGGTTTCGCTGAGAGGTGTAGCTAGTGAAGAGTAGCCTGAGCCCTGAAGCAGGCCGACAGGCGCGTCTAGCCTCGCAGGAAGCGCCTACCTCAAGACGAGGTAGCAAATTACAAGAGAGGTGACGGTTGGGCGAGACCTCCGTGTTTGATTGCCGACGTTTGTTGCGGAGACCTTGATGATCCGGACTTCGACCCAGTCAGGGGCAACGACAAAGAAGATGCCTGAAGCAAACCTGAAGGAGGAATTATCAGGACGCTGAGGATCGTATGGCCTTAAATACAAGACCGGAGGTCTTCCACGGCTGCCAAGATGGACGCCTCATGTTCTTATCAGGGGACCTAAATGGGGGTCAGAACTCAGATATCACAAAGACAGGCGGCTTATGAGGGGTTGAAGCATTCAGGGTGACTGGTGACCGTTCTATCTTAGCGCCCATCCAGACGGATCTCTAGCTGGATAGTTGCGGAGAGTCCGACCTGGTTGATAAGACATTGAGCGCAAGTGGCTGCTCCGTTCATCATTCAGCGAGTGCCACGGAGTGGCAGCTTGCAGCAAGGTCAGTGGCTCGAGGAGTTGATGGAAAGACGTTCACGCACCTGTTCAAGCTCTTAGACTTTTAAGATTCGTCGACGGTCGCTTTGCCTTAAATCCTGGATGCAAGCGTCTACGCACCTGCACTAGGGCAACCCAGGTACCTGAGAGGATGCAGATGCAGTATTCTCCGTATCACCAGGTAACAAACACCCTGCAGCATTTGCGGATGAGGCCCAAGAAGTTTGAGCCCCCAGAAGACAACTCGACAGGCCGCCCTAAAGCTTGAGAATAGATATCACATTCCCGAACTTCCTCAATCTCTCGTGATTTTTTTTATCCAAAAATATCGCCTTAGCCTCGGAATATCCACGTTCTGTGAGAAGACAAAGAGGTCGACATGAATGACGCCTGTTTGTCCAGAGTTAGGGGCTCCATCAATAATTTGCATCACAGCCCGACGTGGGCGAAGCGCCTTGCACTCTTCCACCATGTTCTCGTCAGGACTGCTTACAGCGTCCACGGCCACAACCACAGACCTCTCATTCTTTTCCAACCCCAGAGGTCGACGAACAGCGACCTCAGCACCGCCAACTATGACCACGACCACCGTCAGAACCACAGTCGTGAAACGCCCGGTCCCACAACAGCTCAAGCGCAGCGAGAGCAGTGGCACATCTGCGTCTTCCTACCCGCCATCGTCATCTTCTCCACCTCCAGCGTCAGATCGGTCCTCACCGCCTGTCTTTGAACAGTGCAGTTCACCAAAGAAGCGCAAGTCGCCTTCAGTCGAGGTCGACGTGGTCGGAGTGAGCGGGACGGACTCGGAAGCTGGTCGTGAACCAAAGAAGAAGCGGGGGCCAGGAGAAAAGCCCAAAGGCAGGCGGAAGAAAGGTGCAGGATGGTCAAAGCCGTTGAAGAGCTTGGTTCCGCCTCGGAAGGGCAATGGCGAGCTCACTCTGGAACCCATGTACCGGAACAGCCGGTCTCGGTCATCTTCAAGCTTCTTGAACCTTGAATTCGAGGACATCGTGCCCAAGAGAATATGGACCGCCGACCGCTTGCATGATCCTGCAGAGCCCTTGATTAGTTCGGCATCTGTTGTCAGGCGACTTATGAAGTCGTATAAAGCGCGTTAGTGGACGCGTTTCTATCCGTTTCTTCATTCTTCTGACGCGTTTTTACAGATTTCACCTGCCCTGACGACCCAAAGAACACAGAGTATGAGCCCAGTGAAACACACCCGCCCTGTGTAGTCTTGGAGTATCCGAACAGCGATGCAACAGAAAGGTACGGAACTCACGTACTCATTGTGGTTGTGGGCTAATTAGTTTTCAGTTTCATTCTACTCGCACCAAAGGATAAAGATCACTATAATCCAGTACTCGACCTAGAATCCACTGTTTGCACACTAATCGAGTGTAAGTCGCTTTCAGCACCTCGCTCACCCTGTCTCACCGTGCCTTAGTTTACTGTACGAAGGAGCAGCAGGAACTATTTGGCCCCAATCCTGACGAGTGGCGCTCAGAACTTTCCGTGCCAGCCGCGTCCCGACATGCGAGATCTCCGCCAGTCCTCCCACCTCCTCTGCCTGTCACCGACAAGGTACCGCAAACCCGCTCCGGTCTGCCTATAATACGTGCTTTCAAGAAGGCGATCCGCACTCATGACGGGCCCATGTTTATTGATGCCATGGAATGCATCAACACACTCTTTCGCAGCTTCAAGTATCCAAACCTTTCCGACGACCTTATGCAGGCTCGCGTCGAAAATTCCCTAATGCAGATTCCTGGGACCTGGACAGACACCGGGATGCCTAAAGGCGTGTATCTGCGGATTTTCGAAGAACTCTACCAGAGAACAGTGGGCCCCAACGTTCCCGTGCTGAACAAGTACAAGTCCTTCTCGAACACCGTCTATGGGGAGCTCCTTCCAAGCCTGGTGGACGAGATGATACGGCTAACCAACTTCAACGAAAACTCGTTGTTCCTAGACTTGGGGAGTGGGGTCGCTAATGTGCTTGCGCAGGCCAGTCTGCAGACGGGGTGCAAGAGCTTTGGAATTGAACTGATGGCAGAACCCGCGAGAGTGGCGCGCGATGTCGTTCAGCAGATGAGAGCCAGGGCCACTATGTGGGGAGTCAGGATGGGTGATATTGAATTGGAGGAAGGAGACATGCTGCAGAGCCGGAGGGTGGATGAACTCATGCCTCAGGCGGATGTGGTCCTGGTGGATAACAAGGTGTTCAGTGTCGAATGTGACTATTTCTTTTTCTGCCCTTGATGGAACACAGCTAATTTCGGCTCCCAATAGTGAACGAGAAACTCAAGCCCAAGTTTTTGGATTTGAAGGAAGGAGCAATCGTGATTTCGCTGGCGCCCTTTGTCCCGTTGAACGCTCGTGTGACGGAGCGGAATGTACGTCCTTTCTTTGCCCAGTTGCGTCTGCAGTAACTCATGCTTCGCGCCTAGGTTGACGACATCACTGCCATTTTCGATGTCACAGAGCAAAAGTACAAATCCGGAAGTGTTTCGTGGGGGTCCAGCGGTGGGTCGTATTATGTCCACAGGGTGGACCGCACAGGCTACGCGCAGCTTCGAGAAAAGTTCGAAAGGACTAGAGCACAGATGAGGTCAACTAGAAGTCGCCGCTGAAGACTTTGTTTCCCTCTAGCATTTTTTTTTTGGCCTAAGGCCTTGCGACACTTTCAACTCTCTATTATTTCTTTCAATCGGGTATTCGGACTCCTTGGGACCTGTGGACCTGGCTGCACCCTAGAGCTTTTGGTTTCCCTTCTGATCAACTCCCTTCGTGCCCACGCATCCCCTATCTTATTCGCGATCCCTGCTTCTTGCTTTCTCTAACTGCCTCCCAAGATCACCATCCGCCTACCAGAACCTTGCATATCGTTTTGTCCGAGTTCCTTTCTTTTCTTTTCCCTTCTTCTAGACCGCTACCAAATAACTCTTGATTAATTTAGTCTTCCTGGACCATCCCGGCACAAAACATTCACTATTATTGAATAGCTCTTCTCTTTCTCTGCATTACTCACTGTACTATACCATTCCCCCTGTCACAACTAGACGTAGTGTTCCAGGTAGTTATTTGTGTATCGAAGCAACATAGAAAAATGTTGTATTTGTACAAACAATGGTTCTACACGAACCAGGTTGGATATGATACTATCGTACAGTATTTTCTGTTTAACAGGACTCAGTACTCATTACTTCGACGGCAGCCTTTCAGAGCTCAACGCCCAACCGATCATGGAGGGGCATTTCACTGCTCTCGGTAGATCCCGACCCGCCTACCATTGATGATCATCTCGTGGTCCAGTTCTGCCCACGACCACCATGCCCAACTGGCTCAGTTTTGCCTCTACCTCACAACTCAATCCCTCCAACTCGCGAGACTCACGCCAGGAACCCAAGCTTCCCTTCGAAATCCTTTATGCTGTCCTCGACGAGCTTCTTGCAGGTTTAGCGGAAGGAGATAAGCGCCCAGAAATCAAGACCATCGCATTGACTTGCCGTGCCTTTGAGGCTTATGTGCGGGTTTTGAGATACGCCAATCTCCGATTGCGTGCATCTTATACGCGCGAAGACGGCTCTTCCACCCGCAGCTTTCCAGAGCCATTCATGGAAATCGTACGGCAACGTCCAAATTTACTGGAACTCGTACAGAGCTTGTCACTCTGTTTTGGCCAATCAATTTCCTCGGATCCTGCATACCCTATCAAGAAGAACTCCAGGTTCTTGGGTGCTATCGGGATGAACAACCCAAGCTCAAGGTGGAAAGAATGGGCAGGGGTTTTGACTGCTCGCTTTCCGCAACTTACCTCCCTGACCCTGCACTTTGACTGGGCAAAGGTCCCCCCAGACACTCGGGAAGCAATTCTCGCAATGCTTCTCAACCTGAAGGTGCTGGAGCACTTGAGAGTTGACTCTCCCAATCTTCCCATCGACCTCCTTCGGTCTCTCCCCTCTAAGGTGAAGCAGCTGGCGTGGGTTCGCGATGGTGCGAACGAGCACAGCACGCATGTCACTATCTCCGCACAGCCCCCCGCTCGCGATCCCATCCCATTGGAGGCTTTATCTCTCTTTTACTCCGCCAGCGAGAGAGACATGGACGAGCGCTTTCTCTTCCAAGGAAGTGGCCCCGTTGACTTCACCTCGCTGAAGCATTTCAGATTTGGACCTGTTTCTTTCGTGACCACTCTCGTTACGAACTTGGCATTCGCACAGGAGGCGTCTTCTACACTCCAGTGCCTTCACATTGGGTTCCATCGTTTCATCCTCCCTCACATAGCCTCGGAGCAGGCTGCACTTCAGATCATCAATTTCCCAGCACTCAGTGTCCTCGAGATCACTGTTGGTCGCCAAGGACTTCCCCAATGTCTGCAGTGGATTTCCAACTCCATTGCGACCATTCATTTGGCGCAGAGAGAAGAAAGGCTTTCCAGTTTGCAGATCGTGCTCAATATTCAGTACATTGGATTGGGAAGTCCTGATCAAGCCTACCGTGCGAACCAAGACAACTGGAGGGCTGTCGCCTCAGATGCTTGGCCGAGTCTACGGTCAGCGAATATCGTTGGGTTTTCAAGTCGCGATGCATGGAACAGATGTGGTTGCGGCGCTTGTGAGTATGGGGAGCGGGACCACGATCTTCCCCGATATCTGGGATCGTTTAATCGAGATGGACAAGCCCGCGTTGGCAGCATATCATATTCCTCTCTATGGAAGTCTTGTGCCTGCTCAGGCTGGTGGACTTAAGGGCTGCCTACCATGTGATCGTTCCTGGTTAGTCCGCCTCTCCTTTCGTCATAACCGCTTCGCTGACTGTCACTTTTTCCAAAGTAACGAACAGAACGGGGTTTTCCGCCCAGTACGTGAGTATCCGCGAAAACTGAAGCTCCAAGAATTGTATACCATATTGGCTCGATTAACTTCTCGCATGGCCTGGCACGATGTTACTGTGGAAGATGCAGGTGTGGAGGTTAGCCGCGCTCAGGCTGGTGGCCTCGATGCGACACCCCTATAACCACTACCTGCGGTAATGAATGATTGACATGAGAACCCCTATCCTTATTTTTAAATCTTTTTCTGTATGTTCTCCTTTCTGAAACAACCTAGTCCATAACAGCCATGACCTTTTCACCACCTGCACGTTTAGCGTCGTCCGTCTCCTTCCCTGGTAGCTTCTCAAGCGTAGCAACCATGCACTCGCCTAATCCTGACCGTACGGTCTCAGCTACTATTCCTGTCATGGGACCAACCAGTCCACTTATACCAGGCGCCCCAGCTTCATCCTCTGGGACCCCGACCCTACCCCCCATGGCCCGTTTTCCGACGAACACCACCATTATCGACGGTGAATCCCACTTTCGTGCCGACGTCGCTCCCAGGGCTCATCCCGCGCCATTCACTCCGTTGGACGCAACGTATAACGCCCCTGATCCCTCCCCTCCGACTGCGATTACGATCAACTTCATGCCTTCATATACTATCAACAACCCGTACGTAAGACCGTACATCGAGACGCTTATATACCCCATCGGGTCATTTGGCAGTTATCGTGGCAGCGTCTGGAGGGCTCGCTCCGACCCAGTTTCAAGAGCCCATTGGTTTCACCCAGACACAGACTGTTCCCAGGCATTTGGAGATGAGACGGAGGAGGAGAAGGGGTCTTCTGCGTACTCCGAAGCAGAGCTATACATGTCGAGACTGCTGTCGCCTACCCCGCAGATGTATGAGGATTCAGGGCCGTTGTCGACGTCTCAGTCACGCTGATGTAATAAGGCGATCGCTCTGTAGTATCGAATGGCGCTGTAGATTAGATGTATTGTAGTGTAATTCGTGGTAACTGGAGAGACGCGACGTGCTCACGATCCCGTCCTATTGCCAGAGGCGCCTATTCCGCGGGCTATACGTAAAACGGATGCAGATGAAGTTAGGGTCAAACAGACTGAACAAACTACTATCAGATCATCAGAAAAACTGCGTGTGCGCTCTCTTATATGTCAGCTATGCCGCTCTCCGACAGGACGCATCGGCTCTCCCTCTCCCAAGTTAGGGGAGGATACATATGTCACAGATGCTTATAGACGTCATTCAAGCTCGGGGATGACAGTCATCTTAACCAGTTTCAAGAGTATCTCAGGAGAGCCAGAGAGACACCACCATAACTATTCAAGCCCAGCCTTGCTACCATACAACAAGTTGAACAAAGACGAGCAAGCCACATGTAACCCATGCTTCTCCAGCCACCGTGTTACCTTCCGAGTCGGATTTGGGGCTATCATCAGATGTTACCAGGCACCTATCAGGTTCTTGGGTGGATGGTGAGAGAGCTGAAAGCGTTTAGAATGGTGGAGGGGCGGTGAGGCCTCGATCTGTCTCGGTTCCGAGCGATATAACTGGTCGAAGGAGCGGGCGCCGATTTGACCAACTGAGCCTCGGGGGACAACCTTGACGCTCGTCTGTAAGCCTCCCCGAAGTGAGCCCTCGACGACGTTGCTCCTGACGAAGTAGTTCGGAGGCTCATTTAGTGAGCGTAATACTACCTATTATGATGGGAGTCGTACCCAAGGGAAGTCCCTGCCCTCCGCAAGGGCGAGAGCCACTGGGAATATCCAGGAAATCTGTCCCAAAAGACCACCTACCAGACCTGGATTATCACTGGGTGGGTCCCAGTAGTAATCCAAGTATAGCTAACGGGAAATCCAGCGGTTACCAACGACGACAAGCGGATAATCCAGTGAGTTTGGGTGTCTATTTCCAGTAGCGCGCCCAGTGATAATCCAGCAAAGATCACCGGTGGGGGGGCTCATAGTGGCAAAGGCATAGTGTGCGATCCCTCATAGACGATGCTTGTCCCTGACAAAGCGGCAATACCCCAAGCATTGGCGAGTTATTTGTGTACCAGGGCGCTCCCGCGAAGCTTCTTCACTGTAGGAAAGCAGCTTAAACTATTCCGGGATGACCGACGTTTCATCCTTTGTTGATCAACGAGAGGGGATGTCGAGCGACTGTAACACGTAATAAGGCCCTTTGTCCGACTCGCAACACGGTACACTCTCACAGGCAAATAGATCAATGCTATGGAGCTTCGAGTGCTCCTGGCAACTTGCATGGCACTTTTGGGACACGCTTTTTAAACCCGGGGTATATGCAGGTCGCATCTAGAGGGTATAAAAGGGCTTCTGAGCCTACCTTCAAAGTATCAGACACCACTGAGTACTGTTTCTCTCGATCAATTAAGCCAAAGCACCCTCTGTACGCTCAGTTTTCCCTTGCTTTCTTGGGGTTTCCTTGCTTACTGAGCTTTTTATCAGCGTCAACGGAGCCCGCCCAACCTCACCCACACCATACATTATTAGTTGTCAAAAAGCAACATGAAGTTCACTATCGTCGCTGCCGCTGCCCTCGCTCTCCTCAGCACAGGAGTCGCCGCTCAAGGCCTCGACCGCCAAGACACCATGCGCAACCTCGCACGCTCTCTCATCGAAGAATACGAAGACTTGTTGGAGAGCCGTTCTGATGGATGTGTGGCACGAAACCCGTCCCGCTACCAGGGTATGGAATGTGATCCGGTTGGATGTACGCCCTACTGCAGGATCGCCCCCGGCAATCGCAAGTGTTCGTGGTCTTCTCGTCCCAAGGGCTGCACCAAGTGCAGGTGCCAGCTAGCATGATAGATCATCGCTTCTGGATTTCATTTATGTATCACTCTCTTAGTGATCCATCGTTTATCTGTCCAGCTCTGTCTAGTATATCTTGCAGAATGTTACTGGATTTCACACACTGATTTTCTTGTCGCTTGCATCGCATGGGAGACCTTGTTACACCAGAACATCATCATTGCACCGAGGTCAAAAAGCGTGCATTCCTCGACTGTCTGATCGATGCAAAGGACACACTGATTCCCAGTGCCCACCTAATTTCCGGCGGCTTGTTCAGCTTCTTTTCACCGTGAACTATGTAGGAAATCTCACGAGTCTTTGACCCCCGAGAGAAAGGCAAAAAAGAATTTCAAGTAACATTGAAACCGCGAGCCAACCATCCACATGCCTTGCTTGATTTTATGCCCCTGGATCTATCGCTTGCCCATGTCCAAAGCCTGCTTTCCTTCACGAAGGTTGGGCACATGCTACTACGGAGTGACCACCGTCATTTTCCCTGCAACTTGAAGTCGATTCTATCCCAGGCCGGTCGGGTTTGCTCAATCCATACAAGCCATCTGGTTCCCCTCTCCCCTTGCCTACCCGCAGAGTCGTGCGGCCATGATTCAAGGCACAGGTTTTCATTAGGTGGTTGCGTCCACAACACCCTACGAGCAGGAAGTGATCGCCGGGTGCCCTCTAGACTGTCCGGCGCTGTCCTACTCGTCGAACAATCTGAACACGGTTCAGGTCGGGAGCGGACTCTCTAGGGGAGGACGAACTATGGCCAACTGAGGCAGCATATCGAGAGCAAGGATTCTCATGAGGATGGAACGGGTGACTGGCTTAACCTTTCGTGTCTCCAGGCGCCGTTTTGAACAAATGAGGTATGATTGCAGATCCAATGGTTACTGCTGAGGCCCACCCATCCAATGCTCACTGGGTCGGACGGCGCGCATGATCGACTCGAGACCGAGCTTTACATTCTCTCTCAATACGCTCTTTCCTTTATCCCCTTCCTGTCCCTGTACACTGGGACTAGCACTCCCGTTGACCTTCTCTGGTTGCCCTCCTTCATCGCTTGGTTGGCCAACCTCATCGTACCCCAACCCAACGCCTCTCGCTACCTTTTTTACACCTTCATCTCCCACCCCTGCGTCCCCTTCAAGCTTTTCATTGACCCACCAGTCCGATGCGCGTTCACGCATGGAAGGTAGACGCATGATAGAAGCTCGTGTGTATTTGAGGAGTTGGATGGAAGGGACAAGGTGGTCCAAGACAGGCTGGAGGTTGCCTAGTGCGCGACCGGTAGGCATGGGTGGGCCACCTGAGGGGGTAGTCGGCGCAGGCGAGGGGAGGAAGGATGAGATGAAAGGGACCCTGTAGAGGAAGGGTATGCGTGGGAGGGAGAGTGTGAATGGAAGCAGGAGGAAGAGAATGAGGCGGACTGCCAGAGCGAGGTCGTGCCACTATCAGAGCCTTGCAGTTAGCACTGTGACAGAGGATCAGGCGGGGAGAGGACGTACATATGTGAGGGGACTTGGTGGTAGACCTGGCTGTGGCATGACAATGGGCATGGCGAGGGTCCAATATGCCTCTGCAGCAGCAGCGAGCATAAGAGTCGCAAGAGACAGAGACCTGAGGTGGCCTTTTGAAGAGTTTGGTAATGTCATTGCCTGTATTCCAAGATGGTCGATAAGCCTACGAGTGCACGAACACAATAGCTTGGTGACGCACCCCCATGAACGCCATCTCGCGAACATACGAGAGAAGTGGACGCGGCAGAGCTAGAAGAGCATAGTCGGTGTATGTACGACAGTAGTCGCATGAGGCTACCACGTCGTGTCCAAATCTGCATCCCATTAGAAGCTAGCTCTTGCACGCCCAATGCAAAGTTAACGAACCGAAAGTAAAGCAGCCTCATATCCACACTCCCCAACTTGGTAAACAAATCCTCCATCTCCCCGTCCATCAAAGACTCAGGAAATGCTCTTGCATAGCGCGCTCTAAGCATCTCAGTGCCTGCATTCAGAGGGGAGTTGGTATCACGAAAGACATTCGGAGGGAAGGCCACGAGAAGGCTGTAGGATATGTAGAGCGTGTGCAGGGCAAGGAGGATGGTGCCCTGCCATTTTAGTGGGCGTTTTGTGCTGCGCGTGTAGAATCCAAATAATGAAGCCGAGCAGACTGCTATTGAGACGAATGTTGGCAGTGAGAGGACGGCCATTGTCACGGTCAGAAGTAAAGCGCCAATGACGGATGGTTGCCAAGTTAGGGGCAACCGGAAGCTGTCGGGCCGCTTATGTTAGGGGCGACTGGAATATGGCATGTGGCGCCAGCGCTTGTTTTTCGAACACAACTATGTCTGAACTCATCACCTTGCAGTCAACCCTCGGCGTCGCAGGCGTGGGGGCTCTAGGTCTGATTGCTTCTGCAGCTGCCAACGCATATCTTCCTAAAAACGCGAAATGGCAGGACCGATACACCTTCATTTGGCTGGTGCGTTGAACCGTGTTGCTTGGACCAAGGGCTAATGTGCTGGCTTAGACTTTTGACGCCCTCATACATTTCTTGTATGAAGGCACTTTTGTGTACTACTCGACCTTCGGACGGACCGTCAACACCTCGCCAGGGTTTATCCCTGACATTTGTACGCCCCTTCGCGTGAACCTAACCTGTTCATACTCAGCTTGCACACACAGGGAAAGAATACGCGCTAGCCGACCTTCGCTGGGGAACCGCAGACCCAACCACAGTCGCCATTGAGATCATCACCGTCCTCGGTTGTGGCCCTCTCTGCTTTTACATCCTCTACCTCCTCGCGAAACAGGATAGTGCGAGGTACTTCTGGATTGTCGTGTTGAGCACCGCGGAAATTTATGGAGGGTCCGTGCTGAGCTTTTACTTGCTATTCGAAAGTCTGCTTACGCGTTTTAAATGTCTAGATGGATGACGTTTGCTCCGGAATGGCTCGTTGGCAGTCCAAGCCTGGATACAGCTTCGCCCTTCAACTTCTGGGTCTACCTTGTTGTGCGTCCATCCTTACTTCTCCCTGGCAGCATCGTGCTCACGTTTGTCCTTCTCTTGCCTCATCTCCACTCGCAGTTCATGAATGGAATGTACGTTGTTATATTCTCTTCACATTAGCTCTCAGCTAACAAACTACGAACAGCTGGGTTGTCGTCCCCCTCTGGCTCATGTACGACGCCTATGTCAACATGTCTGCTGCCTTCCGCGTTGCTGGCGCGGGTGGAATTAAGAAGAAGGCCACTTGAAACGATAGATCATATCCCCTTCAAGTCGATATACTACACTGGACTATCCCACAGACATACCCTCCACACCTGAAATCTGATGGACGCGTTTCTTTGCACCCCCCATTGCATGCTTGCTTTGAAAAACCGTACATATCGTCCCCAGCCATCTGACAAATTTACATCGGTCTCCGCAACCCTGTATTTGAACTTCAATGGTAATGGTCCCTCGTGAGCCCCGGCTGTAAGCGATGCTCGATTGCCATGGAGGTGAGGAGAGGTCTTAAGCGAGTGAAATAAAACTGATACTGAGAGGGCTTCAAAGGCTTTGTCACGATACTCTGATTCCTCCCGCTTATGTGCTAACAGGGTGGTGGGAGGCTCGACACGACAACTTCGAGAGCAACTGGCAAGGCAAGTATCAAAGGACTCTACAATTGACTATCGAATACACACTCGACACGAATGGGTACAAGAGGAAGAAGTAATCCAACCCTAACTAAGCATTGAAGGCAACCACTGACAAGCGGTAGAGCTTACACTGCCCCTCAGCAGTGGTCATAGCTCTACCAACGTTTAACGCGCTCTTGGAGCCACAAAGGCAGCCCAGGTCCCACGGCAAGGGAGCGCGAGGAAGACGAGAGCCTTGCGAGGACTTCCACCACCTACGCCCAGGAAAACGAGGGAGGATTGGATGAATGGCAGGGCTTGAAGGGCGAGGGCGACGTTTGCCTGCCCCCACCGATCTAAGCCCTGGTGAGAAGTTTGGAAAGTGGGAAAAGGTTCTTTTCACGATGCTGCAGGGAGCACTCGATTAACGAGACAGGATTTGAGAAACCCGCCGCCGTCGATCGAAGCCCAGGTGATGATTGGCAGCATGAGGGGAGAAAGAGGCAAAAGAAAAAGAGAAAGAAAGGGTTTTCGGTTGGTGGTTGGGTGGAGCTCGAGAGGAGAGACAGTATCGGGAACCTGCCGTCTCCGATCGCAGTCCTGTGGTTTGAGGAGGAGATGGAGGGGAATGGAGTCTTTCTGTTCACACGGATGTATCAGCGAACATCGTCTGGCGAACGTTGGAAACCACTCACCCATTGTTACCCCCTCCATCCTGGCCCATTGCTGGGACTTGGTATTGCCAGCTAGCTCGAAACGCATCACTGCGGCAAAGGATGGTTGTCAGCCCACCTGGATAGGTGAGAGGAAGAGAGCCCTTACAAGCTGGGGACACTGCAGATGCAGGAAGAAGGAAAGATTCAACGTCGCCGTGAGGCTGTTGTCAGCGAGCTCAGGCGCATCACTGACAGGGTGGACGTTAGCTCGAGTAGATGAAGGGAAGAGGGACACATACAAGCTGAAGACGCTGCGAGGTGATGGTGCAGGATACAAAGGCTTTCGCCGCAATCAGCTAGCTCATTCGCATCACTAGAAAGAGTGTCAGCAAAGTCGAAGAGGAAAAGGGAGACCACGTACAAGCTGAGGGCACTGTCAAAAGACAGCCGCAAGCGGCAGAGCTCGCACTACCCCTCAGTAGTGGTCATAACTCTACCGAAGTTTGACACGCTCTTGGAGCCATAAAGGCAGCCCAGGTCCCACGGCAAGGGAGCGCGAGGAAGAGAGAAAGCCGCGCGAAGACTTTCCCCCTACCTAAGCCCAGGAAACGAGGGTGATTTGGATGAATGGCAGGGCTTGAAAGGCGAGGGCGACGTTTGCCTTCCCTCGCCAGTCGAAGCCCTGGGTAGAAGTTGGGATAGTGGGAAAAAGTCCCTTTCGGGAAGCTGCAGGAGGACTCGATTGACGAGACAGGGGTTTGGGAACCTGCCATCGTCGCTCGAAGCCCAGGGGATGAGTGGCAGCGAGATGCAGAGAGAGAAAGAGAGAAGAAAAAGTGTTTGTTGGGTAGAACTCGATGGGGAAGACGGTATGGTTGACCCGCCATTCCCCGCCGCAGTCCTGGTGGTGATGAGCAGGATGGGAGGGGAATGGAGTCTTTCTGTTGGAACGAATAGTGGGATCAGCGAACGTCCCCCGTCGAAAGAGCAGTGTACTCACCCATTGAAGCCCCCTCCCTCCTGGCCCATGACTGGGACTTGGTTGTTGATGTGGTGATTCGTCAGCTAGCTCAAGCGCATCACTGAAGGGACCGTCGTCAGCGAGAGTAGATCCGCAGAAAGGAGAGAGATACGTACAAGCTGGGGACACTGCCGAAGCAGGAAGAGGGTAGGTTTGTAGCAGGCACGAGGGCCGCTGTCAGCTAGCTCATGCGCATCACTGAAAGAAGGGGTCAGCTGGGGTAATGAAGAGAGGAAGAAAGGCATGACGTACAAGCTGAGGACACTGCGGGGTGATGGTGCAGGTAAGAGGATGCGGGCATGAAGCCACTAGGTGCGGTTGCGCGAGACAAACATGCCGTCTGTCTGCCTGCTCGAGCACTCATCACCGAGTGAGAGGCTCGAGGCTGGCGAAGACGGCGGGTAGCGACGCGACACATGCACGCCGCTACCCAGAAGAGGGGATTGAATGGGGAAGAGTGGAGGAGAGGGAAGGGAATGGGATGGGGAACGAAGAGAGAAAAAGGCCAGGTTTATATATCCTCACGAATAGGAGGCTGACATGGAGTCTGAGACGCTCAGGGCGATCGGGCCTATTGCGAATGTGAGATGTCCTAGTCGTCGGAGACTCTGAGTGCGTAATTAGCATCAGCATCTGGAGCTGTTGCGGGCATTGAATCGATCCAATGACGAAGGAGACGGCGTTTAATGGCAGTTGAGCGAGCTCGCTGCAGTGCTGAGAGCTGGAAGAGGTCAGTTCCATTGAAGGCAAAGGTCAAGGGCTTCTATGACAGCAGTGCGAGTAGAAGAATTAGATATTCGTGTTTGAACCCATAGAAGTAGAGTATAATGCAGAGTTTCCGAACCGCGCTTTAGCGTCGTCATCGAGAACGACCATTTGCCAGTGCAAACGGCGCACAATCAGAGGCCTAGGTCGGACCTCAGATGGTCTGCTGAAGAGCTGGGCCTTAGCGGCACCACCTCTTTATCGTTGTCCACGGTCCACAACGTTTTGGTTTGCCATTTTCAGAAAGAGCGGGGTGTCCAGGTGTGAAACGGTGTGAACGGCGATGGTCTGGCGAGGACACTGGATGCCGCGTATGTGTAAAGGAAGCATCGAACATTGCTCACCCTTTGGAAATGGATCCACGCCGACGAGCAGGGATGTACGCGGTGTCGAAAGGACGCATTGGGCTATGTATGGAGGGAGGGGGAGCAGAAGGAATAGATAACAAGAGGCTTTAAGGGTAGACTCCGAGAGGCAAGGTAGCGTGTTCAACCTGCCATACCATATGCCCTTCCGCCGCTCCATGGAATATGGGTTATTCCGTTATATCGAGACAGATGCATACAGGCCGGGGACGGTGCAGATACAATGAAAGATGAGAAGGCCTCGCTTCAGGCATGAGGAGCGCTGCTGGCTAGCTCGTGCGCATCGTTGGGGACGACACTGGAATGTAGGCAAGAGACTTGAAGAAAAGACGCGACAGACAAGCCGAGGATACTGCGACTTGTGAAGCAATGAGCTGTCAAGTGCTGTTAGCTGTAGAAAAGTGGGCCAGCACGACCAGGACACTGATGAGCGAGACGGGCGATCTGTTTAGAAAGCCATCCATGGGCAAACGGTGTGGTACGGGTATAAGAGTCGATGTTGTGAAGCGCTACGAAAGTCGCAACGTGATCGCATCAGCATCACAGCGCTGTGCTGGTTGGGCGATTAGCGAGTGACCCGTCTTCCTCCAAGGCTAGTGAGGCCGGCAACAGAAAAGCTGAGAAGACATGAGATAAGATTTCAATTTTGGAGCGGCGTCTATACGGCGATGGTGATGTACAAGAGCAAGAGATGATCGTACTGGACAGAATACGCACGATTAACACTTCTCCGAGATTAGCAGCATGGGTTACCTATGCGATTGTTCCTACCACAGCTCTATCGCGTTTTGATTGAGTGTCTCTCAGTGCACTCGGCTTTCCCCATACCAAGTCCCTATCTGGCATAACACGACTCGGAGTCAATGTTCAAGGGAGGTGATGGATCTCATAGCGCATACACTGGCAGGTGTCATTTAACTTGCGGTGGCGCCTACCCTGCTCAGGCATGACGCTGGATGTGACCACCAAACCAAACCTTAGGCGTCCTTCACCCCATCCACCGAATCTCCCCTCCGTTCCTTTTTTCGATGATGACGGCTCAGGAAACATTCCGTCTCTTACTCCCTGGTTCCATGTACCGAGTCGGATGTGGGATATGATCAGATACGACTGGGCTATTATCCAGCTTTCAAGGCATAGCGGGAGAGAGAAACGACGGGGGGAGTGACTCGAGGGTCTAAAGGGGAAATGAGAAATAGAAGACGTGGGCTAAGTACTTGCAACGTCAAGGGAAATCTTCCACAGAGCATAGGTGCATTAGCACTAATATTACGCCAGAAGATTATCGGTAAGTACCTTCACGGAGGTAGCCATGAGCAACGCGTACTCGGTATGGCCGATAGCTCACTTCTGATATCAACGGGATGGGCGAGGAGTCATGGAAATTTCAAATGCTCTCTGTCCGGGCCAATAAGTGCTACGGCTCACAGACAGTAGAGGAGGGATGCCATGTCTAGCTAGGTGGCTAGATTGGTTGCGAGGTCAACTTGACTTCCAAATCGTAGAGAGGGAAGATGACCAGCTCTCAGCCGGAAGTCAAGAGGTAAGGGAGGAGCTTGAAGCTTCGTCACCGCAGCACACCAGAGACGCCATTGATGTTACACTGCAAAGTGCTCGTCCGTGCGTTGCGTGCGCACGGGCCAACTCCTAGTGCAAGATAACCAAAGCTTAGGACATGCGAATGGAAGACAAAGCGATAAACCGAAGGGAGGTGAGGGACATGCCAATGGGCAAATTACAAATGAGGGACAGCGCGCAAACCCCCATACAGAAAGAACGAAAGGGACGATCTCAAAACGAATCGAGGGCTGTGGGTTGCAATTTAAAGTACCTTAAGCGACGCACTTTTATCGAAACAAACCGTTTGAGCAAGTGAGCCCACTGAGAAGGTTGAAATCACCTCATCGGAAGGTACGGTTACACGAGGAAGATGGCTCGAACCTCTTAGCGAGGAAAAGTAGTATAAGTACAAAGCAAAGCCCTACTGGCTTGAAGAATAGCGTACAAAAAGAGTACTGAGCGCTGAGTACCAACGATAGTGATTACCCCAGGCAATCAAATGGCGTTGTGAAAAACGAAAATGGGAAGGAATGGCTGGGGATGAAGAGTAGTACATTACTGTACTACAGATTCGATCGAGTATCAAAAAGTGGGGGTATATATCGTGCGAGGCAGACATTAAAAGGATCATGAGTGACGTGAGGTTCCACTCGTTAGTGAGGGGAGCCCGGTTGAGTCATTGGTCGAGAAGGTCGAAGAAGGAAATTGATAATTTAAATGGGTGAAGAAACATGCGTTGGTGGTCGGGTGAAGAAGCCCAAAATGCGCTAAGAGGCAAGGGGTTCAGTCAAGGCACTCGGTAACAGACGGTTGGTTTGACTTACCATGGCCCTGGATAAAAATCGTTACTGTACAGAGGGGGGAGGGTGTTGGCTCGCCATTATGCGATGATGCAGTAAGCACCGGCGCCAAAGGTACCCGCCTTCTCCTCATCAGCGGGGACGCTGTCGATGGGAGTGGTGTCGACGACAGCAAAGGAGGTGAAGGTGGTGAAGGAGTCCATTACTGCGGAGAGTAGAGGCGATTTGGGGACTTGTAGAAGAGTGAGTTTGAACAACTTCTTGCTTCTTTGAAAGACGGACGTTGGGCGGTTATATACCCCCTGACCGGCTATGGCTCGAAAAGGTCGCGACCCCACTAATTGTTGTTGAGATGAACGGCCCTTGACTATTTCGGAAGGCACAGAGGGCAGACAGGAGTGGTGATGATAATGATGGTGGTGGTGGCAGAGGAAACAAAAACATGGGACCAGGAGACCGGTGTTCAACAAACAAATGGGCAGTGAGTGACCCTTGGCAGGTACAGTGGGCTGCGTCTGGCAAGTTCAATTAGGCAAAGTAAGAGAAGCGCGGCGTACACAAGAGTCTATGTTGGTTTGCTTGACAGACAGATGCCCTATTTTTGCACTCTGTCCGCGCCTATAAGTTTACAATAACGAGCGCCGCTATGGACTAAGTCCAAACATTCAGCTCAGCTGGTCGTAATGGACCTGGCAATCGAGCTCGCACCTTCTGTGGTCCAATACTCCGATATTAAGCAGGCGAGAACGCACCAAGGGAACTTGTGTCATGACGCAGCAGTGCTCTCGCCAGACCCGGTCTATTATGACTTGCCTCGTGGCATATGGTCCGCCCCTTGTCTCTCTCGAAAGCCCATAACCCATTCGTCCGTAAAACGTTCACTGCATGTCACCCTCAGTCATCCTCTCCAGTCTTCACCTGTAGATGTATGTAACAGGTATGCACAAGGTATGCAAATCAACAATAACATAGCTGGATGTGGGGAGATGTTGGCATCTCCGGAAATCGGAACGCGCGACGCTTGGTGCCTGGGCGCCTCTTTTGTCTTTTAGACTTTGTTTTTCGACGGTTAATTGATTGCAGGGTTTGAAAGGCCGGAATGTCTCTGACTGTACCTCCCTGGACAATTACCCCTTTACCGGTGTAGTATTTTGCCCCGTTGATTGAGAAAGGGTTTTGCGGAAAGAACCGCTATCGCTGGGATGGCTGTGATCGTCTGTGTGAGACTTGCGCCCATTGCTGACGGCCCACACTCTTCGTTACCCCTCAAAGCAGCATGAAGCTTACATTCGTTGCTGCTGCCGCTCAAGGCGTTGTCCACCTAGATACATGCGCGACGTCGCGCTCTCGCATCGAATACTATGAAGACGTTCTGGAGGTGGATGCGTCAAACGAAACCCACCCAACTGTCAGGGCATAAAATGCAATTCGATTGGATGCTCGCCCTACTGTTCAGTATAGCCTCCGGCGACTGCAAGTGCCCAAGGTACAGCGGTCATCTTATTCATGAGAAACCTGACTTAGGTCACGAGAAGACCTTCACTAGGGAAGCACTGTAGGGGGGAGAAGCATTGACAGATAAACGATGGACTGTGGCATACGTGAAGCGAAGGACGATTTGTTTATATCGCATCATGTAGATTTAACCTTCGAGTTCCAGGGCAGGCTGGAAAGGGAGGCTAGAGAGGACGAGGATCTGGTAGATTATACGGGACAAAGATGCTGAAATTAAGGAATCCGAGGCGTGAGGTGGAGAGGGGCACGGGAAGCCAGGCGTGAGAGAAATGAATTCAACGGCGTCGTATGACCTGAGTGGAATGCATCCTTCCCTAAGCACGAGCCTGTATTCATTCCGAGCAGTAGCGGGTATGAACCAGTCGGATTCAGATAAAAGCCAAAGAAGAAAAGAGAGGGATTTTATCGTAAGCAGGTTCTAACAAAATGATCAAGGCCTCATCGATATTCAAGATCCGTCTGATTTCCTCCTGCGTATGTACCACTAGAGTGGTGGTAGAATAAAACATTTCGAGAGCAATTTGGAAGGTATATGTAACAGGTTCGTCAATAGCCATGGAATTACACGCTCGGCAGATGTTTACAAGTACCAGGTAGCAATAGTCCAGGCGTCGAATCCACTGGGCATCGAACACAAGCCGCAAGGTAGGGCTCACGCTACCCCTCAGCAGTGGTCGTTGCCCTAACCAAGCTTTAACGCACTCTTTGAGCCCTAGAGGTAGCCCAGGTCCCACGGCAAGGGAGCGCGAGGAAGACGAAAGCCTTGCAAGGACTTCCGCCACCTAAGCCCAGGAAAACGAGGGAGCATTGGATGAATGGCAGGGCTTGAAAGGGGAGGGTAACGTTTGCCTACCCTCGCCAATCGAAGTCCTGGTGAGAAGTTGGGAAAGTGGGGAAAAGTTGATCCTTTTCAGGAAGCTGCAGGGAGGACTCGACTGACGAGACGGTATTTGAGGAACCTGGCGTCGTCGCTCGGAGTCCAGGGGATGATTGGCAGCAGGAGGAGAGAAAGAGGTAGAAGGAAAAGAGAAAGAAAGTGTTTGGGTGGTGTTTGGGTGAAACTCGACAGGAGAGACAGTGTCAGAAACCTGCCGTCTCCGATCGCAGTCCCGGGGTTTGAGAGGGGACGGAGGGGAATGGAGTCTTTCTGTCAACGCAGATAGGTCAGCTAAAGTATTCTGTTGAATGTTAGAAGCTGCTCACCCATTGTTGCCCCCTCCGTCCTGGCCCATAACTGGGACTTGGGTTTGGATTGTTTGCCAGCTAGCTCGAAACGCTTACTGTGGCGAAGGATGATGGACAGTCCACATAGAGGGACGAGGGTGAGAAAGAACTGACAAGCCGGGGACACTGCAGATGCAGGAAGGATAGCTTCAACGCAGCCGTGAGGGTGTTGTCAGCTAGCTCAGTCGCATCACTGACAGGGTGGACGTTAGCCCAAGTAGGTGAAAGAGAAGAAAGATACGTACAAGCTGAATACACCGCGTGGTGGTGCAGAATACACAGGCTTTCGCCGCAATCAACTAGCTCATTCGCGTCACTAGAAAGAGTGTCAGCCAAGTCGAGGAGCAAGGTGGAGGCCACAAACAAGCTGGGGACGCTGTCGAGAGACAACCGCAAACGGTAGAGCTCGCACTACCCCTCAGTAGTGGTCATCACGCTACCGGAGTTTAACACGCTCTTGGAGCCATAAAGGCAGCCCAGGTCCCACGGCAAGGGAGCGCGAGGAAGAGAGAAAGCCGTGCGAAGACTTTCCCCCTACCTAAGCCCAGGAAAATGAGGGCGATTTGTGATGAATGGCAGGGCTTGAAAGGCGAGGGCGACGTTTGCCTTCCCTCGCCAGTCGAAGCCCTGGGTAGAAGTTGGGATAGTGGGTAAAAGTCCCTTTCGGGAAGTTGCAGGAGGACTCGATTGACGAGACAGGATGTGGAGGACCTGCCGTCGTCGCTCGAAGCCCAGGTGATGAGTGGCAGCAAGATGCAGAGAGAGAGAGAAAGAGAAAGAGAGAAAGAGAGAAGAAAAAGTGTTTGTTGGGTAGAACTCGATGGGGAAGACAGTATGGCCAACCTGCCGCTCCCCGCCGCAGTCCTGGTGGTGAGTGTGCAGGATGGAAGGGGAATGGAGTCTTTCTGTTGGAATGAATAGTGGGGTCAGCGAACGTCCCCCGTCGATAGAGCAGTGTACTCACCCATTGAAGCCCCCTCCGCCCCCGGCCCATGACTGGGACTTGGTTGGTGATGTGGTAGTTCGTCAGCTAGCTCAAGCGCATCACTAGAGGAACGAACGTCAACGCGAGTAGAGTCACGGAAAGGAGAGAGATACGTACAAGCTGGGGACACTGCCGAAGCAGGAAGAGGGTAGGTTTGTAGCAGGCACGAGGGCCGCTGTCAGCTAGCTCATGCGCATCACTGAAAGAAGGGGTCAGCTGGGGTAATGAAGAGAGGAAGAAAGGCACGGCGTACAAGCTGAGGACACTGCGGGGTGGTAGTGCAGGTAAGAGGATGCGGGCATGAAGCCACTAGGTGCGGTTGCGCGAGACAAACATGCCGTCTGTCTGCCTGCTCGAGCACTCATCACCGAGTGAGAGGCTCGAGGCTGGCGAAGACGGCGGGTAGCGACGCGACACGAGCACGTCGCTTCCCAAACGGGGGGATCTAATGGGGACGAATGGAGGAGAGGGAAGGGAGTGAGATGGGGAACGAAGAGAGCGAAAGGCCAGGTTTATATACCCCCACGAATAGGAGGCTGACACGCAGTCCTGAAACGTTCAGGGCGATCGGGCCTATTGCGAATGTGAAACGTCCTAGTCGCTGGAGAGTCTCACTGCGTAATTGGCATCAGCATCTGAAGCTGGCTGACGAGGTGGAAACGAAGAACCGATCCAATGACGAAGGAGGCGACGTCCAATGGTAGTTGGGCAGGTAGCTGGCTGCTCAGAGCTCAGAACTGAAAGACTGGTTGAAGGCGAAGGGTAAGAATTTCGATGACAGCAGTTCGACTCGTATGTGAACCCATAGAGATATCGTTATCTAAAGGCAAGCAGATCGGTCGCGAAGTCAACTAGGGAGCTAACTACCAAATCGTCCTGAACCCGCAGAGAAAAGATGATCAGCTCTTGGAAGCCTATAGAGAAGGGAGGAACTCAGAGGCAGACTCGCTCCGCCGCAGCACACCAGAGACACCCGTGCGTTACATGCGCACGTGCCAACTTCCACAATGAACCCCAATTCAGTGTATGGCAGCACTTGGCATATGTGACCGAGCCAAACCAGTAGCACTGAAAGATAAAGGTATAATCAAGGTACGAGGTCAATCATAGCTCAAACCAACATCCTCTTCATCCCCTTCCTCCTCAGCGTCGGAGAGCTTTTCGTTGTGCAGGGAGAGTTGGCTGGTTTCGGGAGGGATCATGATACCGGCCCTTTGGCGATCAAAGTCTCGCAAGAGTTCAACAATGGTGAAATGGCTATTGGCCTGTGCCGCCGAAATCGCAATATGTCCGTCTGTGGTACTCGTAATGGTGGTGTCAATAGCGGGGATATCAAGAAGCAGGCGAACGATGGCTTCATGACCTCTGCCAGCTGCCATTTTTATAGCCGTGTCCCCATCTTTGTCAAATGCATTGACATCGAGATCGTCAGCGGTGAGAAGGCTTTCGACAACGGTTTGGTGGCCATAGTAAGCAGCCAGGTGGAGAGCTGTCGACCCGTGGGTGTCGGCTTGATTGACCTGCATGCCAGGGTGCGGCAGGAGGAGCTTGACGACGCCTTCTTGTCCCCAACGAGAAGCCAGCATGAGTGCCGACTGCCTGTTGCTGTTGACTAGGTTGGCTTGGATCTCGGGATGCGCCAGGAGACGCTTGACAACGCCCTTGTGGCCCTGATGAGCAGCCAGCATGAGTGCTGAACAACCATTGTTATTGACCTGGATCTCAGCGTGCGCAAGGAGGAGCTTGACAACGCCTTCGTGGCCCCAGCGAGAAGCCCACATGAGAGCTGACCAGTGTTTTTTGTTGACCAGGTTGACTTGGATCTTGTGATGCGCTAAGAGAAGCGTAACAACGCCTTCGTGCCCCCCCTGGGCAGAAGACATGAGTGCTGACAGCCCGTTGTTGTCGACCAGGTTGACTTGTATCTCGGGATGCGCTAGGAGGAGCTTGACGACGCCTTTGTGGCCCCGATGAGCAGCCAGCATGAGAGCTGACCAACGGTTGTTGTTGTTGAATAGGTTAACTTGAACCTCGTGATGCCCTAGGAGGAGTCCAACAACGCCCTCGCGGCCCCAATAACTAGCCAACATGAGTGCTGACCAACCATCGTTGTCGACCAGGTTAACTTGAATCTCCGGATGAGCGAGGAGGAGCTTGATGACACCTTCGCGGTGTTCGCGTGCAGCTAACATGAGCGCTGACCATCCCCTAGTGTCAACTAGGTTCACGTCGATCGCGGACAGGCCGATGAGATGTGCAACGAGGTCTTCATGCCCGAACTGAGAGGCCACCATCAAAGGCGACTGTTGCTGGACTGCAGCCCTTACATTCGGGTCGCCCTTGATGGTGTCTTCGATTAAAGCCAAGGGTAGACAGTAGAGGCCTACGGTATGAAGGGGAGTGAGGATGTCGAAGCGCCAA
Source organism: Coprinopsis sp. MPI-PUGE-AT-0042 (assembly GCA_020736565.1). Taxonomy (NCBI): domain Eukaryota; kingdom Fungi; phylum Basidiomycota; class Agaricomycetes; order Agaricales; family Psathyrellaceae; genus Coprinopsis; species Coprinopsis sp. MPI-PUGE-AT-0042. The sequence continues at coordinate 145,424 of JAHBOF010000179.1, read as the reverse complement.
GTTCGGTCAAAACTAGTCAAAGCGGGAAACGCTTTGATTTCGCTGATGAATTGTGCAGTTTGGCGTTTGCTATCGTCCACACCCAAGGTTTTGCCGGCATGGAAGGCCCATGCCTCTGATGCATAGAGAAGTAAGGGGTCCTCTTCTAGGACCGCTTTTAACTCCAACTCTGAGCTGATTCTCGTGTCCTGGAAGCCGCACTCAGTGAGATGGGTCATGCAGACGGCAGCGAGAAGCGAATGTGGATGGGGAAATGATTTGTAGAGGAGAGTTTCCAATGTCTCTTTCGCGGTATAGTCTGACGGGCAATAGATTAGACTAAGCGAAAGAGGGTTGCCTATGCAACTTACGAACAAGGCGCACAATCCTACTCTCTTCCTCAACAGCGATCAAGCCTCGGCACAGGGACACCAGGGTAGTACCTGGTACAAGCCGATCGGGTTCGAATTTGTAGGTATCCGGGGAGGTGGCGACTGCCCGCTCCAATCCTTCTACCGTCATGGACTTCGATGCGTTAAGAACCCAGACAAGAGCAACCTTGGCAACTAAGACAAGGTCCACATTCTGCTCGAGAATCCTGTCCCAGGTTTGAAGATAGACGTCCTCAATCCTCGAAGGGAAATCTGCCAGCCTTTGCCTCACTTGACGGGCATTAATGCACTCATGCAGTGCGTCCATTTGGAGGGAAGCGTGCAGGAACCTGGAATCAGTTCAGACAACCTCCCAAAGTAGTTGAGATCTCTCTTACATGCCGCCACAGTTCTGCTTGATGGTCGAGAAGATCTCATCCCTTAAGGAAGGGTTTGCTTGCAATAGACGCTGTAGTTCCGCATTCTTGTCGATTCCTTTGGCAATGTGAAGATCAATATCAACGTCCTGGGCAATTATGGGGAAGGTATGCGCCTGAGGAAAGTGGGCCTCCACGGTTTTGAGAGGCCGCGATGTAATGAAGAGCTTCACGTTAAGCGAGGCAAGCGTCCTCACAACCACAAGTTGAACCTTGGTCGGGGCTTCGTCCAAGGCATCAAGAACATAGAATGTACATGACATGCTATCGGCCAGCTCCCGGAGGAGCCCCAGTAGTTGTGCCTCGGTTGGCTCCGTACTTTCCTGGAGATGCTGGGCGTAGGTGTTGTTGATGACAGAATGGCAGCTAGAGTGTCGTTCGAGGGTTTGCTTCACGAGAGCCTCGAGGACACTGCGAACTGTCACTTTGGAGCGGTCACTGTAGCGGAAGTAGACGTAACAAACGCAGATTGTAGCGTTTGAATTGTAGCGTAATGCTTCAAGGTGCTGGATGACGACTAGACCTGGGACCAGATTTCAGCGAGAGTTTGCCCAACCTGGGAAGGCGACTTACGCAAGAAGAGTCTTGCCAGCACCAGCTGGAGTAAGCTGTTAAAAGAGGAGACTAGGGGCCATGCCAAGTAGACTCACGGATCCCCGAGCCCAAGAAGATCTTGATATCACCGTTGGGCTCTAGCCAAAGGCGAAACTTGTCGCCTTTCACGAGGCACATCCCAGTCCCCAGAGTGGCCTTGCTCATCATATCTTGGTATATCTTACGGAAATTGGGTACCGATTGCAAGATTCCCTTTATATCCCGCGGGCATTCGTAGTGATACTGAACATTGTGGTTGTGGTTGTGAATTACATCGCCGCCAGCGTCGCTGAAAGTAGAGTTCGCGAATTGCAGATTGTGGGCGCTGTGAAACATTGCAGACGGTTCTGGGCGACTCTGAGCCATATACAGCTGCTCAAGGCTAATGAGATAGCTAGTCGATGACCAGGTCGAGATGAAAGCCTACCCCCCATATCCTGCCTTCTCACCCCTTCAGCGTAAGACTTTGGGACGACCTATCATGCGGATTAAGAGACACCATCCGTGAAATTTGCGACCAAACTACCCACATTGCGTGCTGGGCGCTGAGACATCAACCAGCATAAAGGAGGGCTGCCGCAAGGCAGAGATGGTGAGTGTGGGGGACTAGAGGGGCAAGAACGGCCCTCTCTGATGGCGATGACTGCAGTCACACCAAGATCTACAAATAGAATTGATAAGCGCCCATGAACTCGTCCAGAGAGTCGGGGAGTCAAGCCACAGTGAATGTTAGAGACCAGACACGCTATCGAAACGATCTAGTATTCAAGACAAAATTGGCGGATGTTCAGCTGCCGGATTGCACGGACGGGAGGTCGAGGCTTGACTCGGGGCTAGCAGCTCACTGGCAGCAGACAATTGGGCTGGGGGAGAGCACGAAATTCAACGACGTCGTGCGGTAAGGGGGATGTTTCCTGCCCTTAACGTGTTTCTTTACTCATTAAGACCATTAGCAGGTATCCATGAAGAAACCAAGCGAAAGCCGGAGGTTCTAACACGATGATCAAGACGTAGTCGCAACACCCGCTGCGAATAACGTGTCATTTTACCTTATATCTGCTGGAATGGTGGCAGATTGAACACAGCACCTTTACGACGGAAATACACATATCAAACGACTTTCGAAACGAATATGGAATTCTACACACGGATGGGTACACGAGGAAGAAGCAATACAACTCTAAGCATCGAAGACAACCACAAGCAAGTGGTAGAACTCACACTGCCCCTCAGCAGCGGTCATGGTTCTACCAACGTTTGACGCGCTCTTGGAGCCATAAGGCAGCCCAGGTCCCCACGGCAAGGGAGCGCGAGGAAGACGAAAGCCTTGCAAGGACTTCCGCCATCTAAGCCCAGGAAAACGAGGGAGGATTGGATGAATGGCAGGGCTTGAAAGGGGAGGGCGACGTTGGCCTACCCTCGCCAATCGAAGTCCTGGTGAGAAGTAGGGAAAGTGGGAAAAAGTTTGTTCCTTTTCAGGAAGCTGCAGGGAGGACTCGATTGACGAGACGGGATTTAAGGAACCTGCCGTCGTCGCTCGGAATCCAGGGGATGATTGGCAGCACGAGGAGAGAAAGAAATGGAAGAAAAGGAGAAAGAAAGTGTTTGGGTGGTGTTTGGGTGAAACTCGACAGGAGAGACAGTGTCAGAAACCTGCCGTCTCCGATCGCAGTCCCGGGGTTTGAGAGAGGGACGGAGGGGAATGGAGTCTTTCTGTCAAGACAGATAGGTCAGCTCACGTATTCTGTCAAATGTTAGAAGCTGCTCACCCATTGTTGCCCCCTCCGTCCTGGCCATTACTGGGACTTGGGTTTGGATATTTGCCAGCTAGATCAAAACGCATCACTGTGGCGAAAGATGATGGTCAGTCCACATAGAGGGTCGAGAGGGAGAAAGAACTGACAAGCTGGGGACACTGCAGATGCAGGAAGGAGAGATCCAACGTAGCCATGAGGCCGTTGTCAGCTAGCTCAGTCGCATCACTGACAGGGTGGACGTTAGCTCGAGTAGATGAAAGAGAAGAAAGACACGTACAAGCTGAATACACCGCGAGGTGGTGCAGGATACAAAGGCTTTCGCCGCAATCAGCTAGCTCATTCGCATCACTAGAAAGGGTGTCAGCGAAGTCGAGGAACAAGATGGAGACCACGTACAAGCTGAGGACGCTGTCGAAAGACAGCCGCAAGCGGTAGAGCTCGCACTACCCCTCAGTAGTGGTCATCACGCTACCGAAGTTTAACGCGCTCTTGGAGCCATAAAGGCAGCCCAGGTCCCACGGCAAGGGAGCGCGAGGAAGAGGGAAAGCCATGCGAAGACTTTCCCCGTACCTAAGCCCAGGAAAATGAGGGCGATTTGGATGAATGGCAAGGCTCGAAAGGCGAGGGTGGACGTTTGCCTGCCCTCGCCAGTCGAAGCCCTGGTGAGAATTTGGGATAGTGGGAAAAAGTCCTTTTCAGGACGCTGCAGAAGGACTCGATTGATGAGACAGGATGTGGGGGACCTGCCGTCGTCGCTCGAAGCCCAGGTGATGAGTGGCAGCAAGATGCAGAGAGAGAGAAAAGAGATAGAGAAGAAAAGTGTTTGTTGGGTAGAACTCGAGGGGGAAGACGGGATGGTTAACCTGCCGTTCCCCGCCGCAGTCCTGGTGGTGATGATCAGGATGGGAGGGGAATGGAGTCTTTCTGTTGGAACGAATAGCTGGGTCAGGTTAAGTCCTCCGCCGAAAGAGCAGTGTACTCACCCATTGAAGCCCCCTCCGCCCCTGGCCCATGACTGGGACTTGGTTGGTGATGTGGTAGTTCTTCAGCTAGCTCAAGCGCATCACTAGAGGGACGAACGTCAACGCGAGTAGAGTCACGGAAAGGAGAGAGATACGCACAAGCTGGGGACACTGCCGAAGCAGGAAGAGGGTAGGTTTGTAGCAGGCACGAGGGCCGCTGTCAGCTAGCTCAAGCGCATCACTGAAGAGGAGGGCATGAGTCGAATGCGATACAAGAGAGGAAGGGCACGACGTACAAGCTGAGGACACTGCGGGGTGATGGTGCAGGTAAGAGAATGCGGGCATGAAGCCACTAGGTGCGGTTGCGCGAGACAAACACTGCCGTCTGTCTGCCTGCTCGAGCACTCGTCACCGAGTGAGAGGCTCGAGGCTGGCGAAGACGGCGGGTAGCGACGCGACACGAGCACGTCGCTACCCAGAAGAGGGGATTCAATGGGGAAGAGTGGAGGAGAGGGAAGGGAATGGGATGGGGAACGAAGAGAGCAAAATGCTAGGTTTATATACCCCCATGAATAGGAGGCTGACAAGGAGTCCTGAGACGTTCAGGGTGATCGAGCCTATTGCGAATGTGAGATGTCCTAGTCGTTGGAGAGGCGCGCTGCGTAATTGGCGTCAGCATCTGGAGCTGGCTGACGAGTTAGAAACTAGGAACCGATCCGATGACGAAGTTAGGACAGCGTCTAATGGCAGTCGCGGAAGTGAGCCGGCTGCAGCAATACAATTCGGATGAAACCAGTTGGATTGGGGGTAAAAGGTTCGATGCCATTGCGATTATAGGATTTAAGGATATGCCCTACATTCATGCAAAGGGCTTAAGAAGAGGTGAACGTAGGACTGCTACCCCGCCCATCCGAGATCAAGCGTGGATGGTGCTCTTCGCACCCAACCTCCACTGGGGCTAAACATGTAGATATTTCGACGTTCCTGTCACAGCTCTCCAATCTCCAATTCCCAATCCCAAGGCGCTTCATACCGGCGTCCAATACCACCGTTCGAAATGGCCAGTCTATCGCTCCCCGGAGGTAGGTGTTGCGGACCCCAACACTGAGGCCGGTAGATTTGGGAAGGGGGCCCGGATAGGATGAGCATATTCGTCAAGGTGCTTGGTGTGAATTCGCCAGTGCAGGCGGCACAGGAGCGAGGGGCTCAGCCAAAGTGCCAGACAGGGTCCGGAAAATCCGCCCTTGGCGAGACCGAGGGATTGCCAGAACGAATGGGTGGTGGGGTGGTGAAGGGGCGATACGGGTGAGCGGATTTGGTTTGGCACAAAGACTGAACCTAGGATAGCAGCATTGGCCACTGTTCGCCGTTCGGATGCACGTTCATGATGAACGAGGAAGTGCCCAGTGGCGAAAAGGACAGAGCCTGGGCAGTTCCATGGAGGGCAGAAGGATACAGCCAGTATCCCTACGCCTAAGGGAACGCTGTCCCGAGCTCTTCGACCTCCTTCAGCCAACTTCCTCGCATCATCAGATATACCCAAACATTGAACCCGAAGGCTGCTGACCCATCGCTGCTTGTTGTTCCTGCTGAGTTTTCTGGACCTCGATCTTGACGACGACCTTCCACGGTACAAGGACCTGTCCCTACGAAGCGTGACTCATACATCCCTCCGAATGGCCCATCCACTTCTGAGGCGCTCGCTCCTCCTCCAGCCTTTCGGAATTCATCCGTGTTGATCAAGAGAATATTGAGCGCCTTGTCGGTTCCTGCAAACGAGCCTAGGAATCGCCTCCCATCCTGCGTCGTAATCCGCAGTGTTTGACGGAGGAGAGATTTGAGATGCTGTGAGTTTGGGAGTTGGATCTGGTGGTGGTTGCATGATAAGATGTAGAAAGGAATCTAATTTTAGTTCCTTCGCGTTCTGAGACCGCCACGTCACGCGTCGTCGCCCCCTAATCCCTCGATTCACACACATCATCAACTCATGTTTCAGTAGTGACAACGGTCAATGAACCCGTTTGCATCCCCCGCTTCACTCACCATGCAAGGTTCCTTCAATTCTTCAGATACCCACAAGTACTCGGTGATTCTGCCCACCTACAATGAGCGCAAGAACTTGCCGGTCATTATTTGGTTGTTGGCAAAGACGTTCCAGGAGAAGTGAGTTGTGCACTTTACGTCCTGTCCCCTTTAGGGAGAGAGAGAACTGATATTATTGCTGTAGTGGTCTAGCTTGGGAGATTGTGGTTGTAGATGACTGCGAGTCCGGATGGGACACAGGAGATTGCGAAAGCAGCTAGCAAAGGTGTATGGGGAGGATAAGATCGTGCGTTCCCTCTCCTCTGCCTATCCTATTCAATACCTCATGGAGGTGCTGTAGCTTCTGAGACCACGATCTGGGAAAGCTGGGTACTTGGGTGCGCCTTCCAGTCTTCCCCGACTAATGCAGCTGCTAACCGGAATGTTGCAGAACGGCGTACATCCATGGTCTCAACTTTGTAACGGGTGACTTTGTGATCATCATGGACGCCGACTTTTCGCACCACGTACGTGTTGCTCCTTCCTCATCCAAGCAAACGTGTCCTAAAAGTAGACTTCGATGCTCTAGCCCAAGTTTATCCCTCAATTCATCCGGCAAGTCTCCTTTATTCTCATGTGCCTACACAAGCTAACCAGCTCTCCACGCACATTCGTTGTAGGCTGCAAAAGGCACACAACCTCGACATCGTGACAGGAACCCGATACTCTTCCACCTTCGATGCCCTTACATGCGGGAAGCATCACCAGGCGGCGTACACGGCTGGGATCTCAAACGGAAGATGGTGTCAAGAGGGGCCAACTTTTTAGCTGCGACGGTGTTGAATCCGGGTGTTAGTGATTTGACGGGTTCATTCCGGTGCGTGGTTCTTCACCCTTGAATCTTCCTTGTTCCTGACGTACATCCGAATCTCAGCCTTTACCGCCTGCCAGTCCTCCGACACATCATCTCTGAAACCGTGTCGAAAGGCTACGTCTTCCAGATGGAGATGATGGTGCGAGCTCGTGCAGCTAGGCTACACCGTCGGGGAGGTACCCATCACCTTTGTTGACCGAATCTTTGGAGAGAGCAAGCTCGGGTGCAGATGAGATTGTTTCGTACGCCAAAGGAGTATGGCAGTTGTTCAGTACCGTGTAATTAGTGGTTATTTATTGGAGGTGTGACACACGTGGAACGGAAGAATACGATGACATCATTGGGCCACAATGCTTAGTCAGCAGCTCTGGCCACTATAGATAGCTAATTGCGGTCTTGTTTCTATTCCAAACAAACTGAATCCCCCGCTATACAATGAGTCTCTTGCAAGGCGTACTCAAGTCAAAGACTGTCATCGACCGTCCAACAAACGACGACAGAGACAGCGACTCGGATAACGACGTCGTTGGCGTTGTACGTTCATTCTCTTCATCGTCCTTGATTCCAGACTCACCCCGTAACAGGTCTCTCTACCAGGCACTCCAGGCGGAACACGTCCTTCATCTCCCACACGCTTTTCTTCTTCAAAACCCATCCGAGGACCTCTCCATCTCCCAACCGACAGCACGAAATCCAAGACAGATCCACTACGCAAACTACCCACCGAGATCTCTCAAAAGATCTTTGCTCGCTTACCCATCACGACCCTTGCAAAATGTGCATTGGTCAGTCGAAAGTGGAGCAAGAGTCAGACGACTGAACTATGGTATGCTTCTCCGATGTTCCAGGTGAATGATGAACTGACGATGAGTTTAGTCTGGTTCCAACATTATCGGAAAGAAAACTTTCACGATGAGAGTTTGCCGCCTGGTAAATGGACAAGGCGAGAGTCCAAACAGAACTGGGTGCGTCCTTCTCTTCTTACCGCCGCTCACTATACCTCTTCTAACACGATTTACTAATAGCGCACGGTCTATCTAAAGACGCTCAAGGACAAGGATCCCACTCGCCAACGCCTACTCACGTCCATACTCCTCCGGATCCGGCTACAACTCTTCTGGCTTGAACTCTGGACAACAACACCCCGCGAACGCCGTGAAGAGGCCTGGTCCGCTGAATCATCTGGTGCAACGAAACCGAACAAGCTCGAGATGAGGGAGATGTACAAGGAGATGGGCGGGACGCAAAGCAAGGAACAAGACCAAGCTCGGCGCTGAAACTGGTGTCACTCGCGATCGCGGTGGCTGGGATAATGGTGGTGAAGGCTGGTAGAAACGGCAATCTCTCCCCGGACGGTACTTTATCTCTCTCATTATCTATCTGTATATCTATCTTGGATCTATAGATGTTCATCTTGGTTGTATGTATGTATCATAGCTCTCACCCATTGTAGAACGAGTCTCTCGAGTATACGGAAGGAATGTATGTTGAATTCGAGGGTATCAAAATGCGAATGTCTGAACTGTACTCTAAATAAGCGCCGGTTAAATAACTTACTTAGCACCCCTACTGGTACTTTTCCTTGTAAATCCATGCCAACCCCACATCGCTCTGCCCCTGCTTGACCGCAGCACGATACCATTTGGCCGCCGCGCTCTTGTCCTTCTTGCATCCCTTGCCGTTGGCCAGGCAAAAGGCAAGATCCATCTGCGCGTCCGCATCGCCTAGTTCCGCGGCAATGGTGTAGTAGCTCTGCAAAGGTGTAAGTTCGCCGTTCAGGAGGGAGAAGGGGATCAGATGAGAGAAGGTGAACGGAACGGGGAAAGGTCACGAAGGAGTGATCGGGGAAACAGGGGAAGCAGAACGCGTAGAAAGGGAAAGAGCGGAGGTGCAAGAGAATACGAAGACACGGAGATGGAGGAGAAGGCGAAGACGCGACTCACAATAGCCATTTTTTGATCCTTCTTCACACCCCATCCTTGGAAGAAACACTGCCCAACTTCGTAGACGGCGAGAATCAGTTCGCTCTAGATTGCCGTTGCCGAACCGCGGTAGAAGAGAAGAGAAGGGGGCTGAATTAGTACACTTGTTTACCAAAAGCGAAAGAAACCCACCTTGACAGCACCCATCTCAGCCACGCCTCCTTTGCCTCCACCACCCTGCATCTCCCTCGTCCTTTCCAAATCCCCTACTGCATTCTCTGCAGCTTTTTGTAACCAGTTGAACGCACTCTTCTCATTCTTCTCACATCCCCATCCATGTCTGAGCGTCAACCCCCACATGAGCATCCCCACACCGCATCCGCCATCCACCTTGGCGGATTTCTCAAAGCACGAGGCGGAGAGGGATAGCCGGTCGTGTTCGTGGTGGTCGATTCCCAGGAGTAGGTAGTCGTGTGCCGTTTTGGGGGCATCTGGCGAGGAGTTTGTTGGCGAGGCGCTTCGACTGCTAGAGGTACCCGGTGGTTGGAGGTGGTTAGAGGAGGATTGGGAAAGACCTGATTTGGGGTTGTGCCCTAAAGGAGGCCGTGAGGCAGCTGCGAATGGATCTGCAGAGTTGCTAAACGTGCTTCCTGTGGGTGAATCGGCAGCCTGCTCGAATTGGTAATACGAGTAATTCGAGTAGACACTCGTGGCTGGACTGTGTGATCTTGGCTGATTGCTGCTATTACTGCTGTTTTTGAGAATCCCAGGTCGATTTGAGTGTTGTTGTTGGTGAGTAGCAGTAGCGTTAGAGTGAGGCATGTTAGACTGGTGTGAGGGTGAAGGGGACCGTGATTGCGATTGAGATGGCGATGGTGATAGAGAACGAGAACGCGAAGATGATGACGAGTTGTGATGTTTCAAAGGGGGAGGAGCAAGTGAATGTGAACTGGCTTGATGCTTTTGAGTGTTGGCTTGATAAGGACCAAGGTGACCATTCGCCATGGGCGACGGAGATCGCCCACTTGCACCACTGCCACCACCCCCTTGCTTGTGCGCAGTCGTCGTACTGTCACTGCTATACTGATGTCGAAGCGGTGAAGGGCCTGTGCCTGCGGCCGTTGTCGTCGCTTCTGGTCTACCGCGCTTCCCCGCATTCCGCAACAAGACCTGGCGTTTCTGCTCTTCAGAAAGATTATGGACGGGCGGAGGTGGTCCATGAATCTGTGGTTTCGAATGTGGTTGCGGCTGCGAACTGCTATGCAACGGTCTTGAAAAGTTGCCAGAAACGGGAGCCGTGATCTTTGCCCTGCCCGCGCTCTGCTTTGGCATCGGCTCGGCCTCTTGGTACGCAGCCTCTGTTTCAGGAGAAACAAAGACAGAGGGAACGACGGAACGTAAGCTCTGGTTATCCCATTGCATACGCTGACTTTCATCCAGCTGCATCGCACCAGGAGTTGTGTTCGTCGTCGCTGTCGTGCCATAACGCTGTTGCTGGTGATATTTGCTAGGAGCATCGTTATCCAACTGTCTGGCAGTTGCTGTGGAATCCCAGGAATCCCTGATAGCACTATCGGTTTGAGAGTATACGCTCTCCTCGTATGCACTCTGTTCATATGCGTCCTCGTAATTGTATCCCCCATCCTCATTATCATCTTGTCCGTTCCCTGGATAAGAATAGGGGGAAGAGGACGAGGGTGAATCAGGGTTGTAGTACCGGTCATGGAAGACGGCAGCAGAGCCTGTTGCAGAGTTGTACGAGTCGATCCTTCGGGAAGAGGGGAGGTACGAATCCCGGTCGTACGACGACGTTGTGGCTATCGAGTCTCTCCCAAAGTGGCCGTGTAGGAGGGGTGAGGGAGGGGTGTAGTTGGGATCCTGCACGTGTCCACGAAAGGGTCCTCCCCCACCTCCTGGGGGTACAAGTGGATCGCCATGGTACTGCTCTTCGTCTGGTGTCTGGAGCACAAACGATGGAGGAGGATGCTGAGAGTCGCTGCTGTTTTGCTGCCGTAGACTCGGTTTCTGCGGCACAACACGTCTAGACGAAGCTCGTCTGACTAGCGTCGTTAATGGGGACTCTGCATATCTCTGTGCAAGAGCCTGTTCAGACATAATGCAAATGCTGCTGGGGGTAAGGGCACAAGGCTGAGGTGGAGAGGAGAGAACATAGTTGGGATCAAGCAGAATCCATTTCACACTCTCAGCAACATCCTTTGATGATTTCCGGGTGCTGCTAAGCCGATCAACGTCACTGAACAACGTTTCGATTTCCTCTTTAGACAACACGAACATCATTTCCATGGAAACATATGCTTTACAAAATTAAAACCGCAGCGCAGGTTCTACAAACTCGTCTAGATTCCGCCGCGTCGTCGAGGCGTCGAAGCGACACTGCGAGAGCCTGCACCAATACCGGCATGCCGAGGTGTGCCAGGAACAAGGACTTTTTGCTTGCTGCCCCCTGTTCCATTGCGTAAAGCCTCCTTTCTCGCCACCTCTTTCTGAATAGCTCTGTGAAAGAAGAAACGGTCAGCAAGGGCATTTCAGAAGCATTAATAGAGAATTGGACGCACTCTTCACGCTGCCTAGCCATCTCATTCTCCATCTCCTTCTGCTTGGAGAACTCGCGAGATACGCGAGGGGTCTCTGTCCTTCCGTCAAAGTTCTTCTCCTTGACAGAGTAGAAAGCGGGTCCAAGTTCGGCTGGGGAATAAGTCAGGAAGGCGAAATCGGTGAGACCTTGAAATAACTCACCAAGCCAATACGGGTCGATAGCAGTAACCTGCGTCATGTACTCCTTTGACGTGAGGATGAGCTCGTGGTAGATCACATACGATGGCGTGTCTGAGAGAAAGCAGTTAGTCCGATGTAGGGTCCGAATGCGGATACAACTCACATCCAAGTCCATAAAGGGCACTCGTAGGATGCAAATGGGTTGGAAGACCCGTACGGATGTTCACAAACTCTCCAATACCCTTTACTCGTGCTGCCTGATGGAAGTAGCCAGCCGCAATCGCCTTCCTGATGACATCGAAATCCGTTCCAGCAGATACAATCTCCATCTTTTGGAACTTCATGATATCCTCGAGCTGTGACCGGACTTCTCTAGCCTTGCGAAGCAGCTTGGGGTGCAGGAAGTGTCTCATAGCCCAGTCATCTCGGAAGCTATGTGACAAGGCGGGGTCAAACGATGCTTCAAAAGAGAGATGTAGGCCACTCACCCATGGCTCTTCCATTGGTTGAACACATTTAACAACGTCAGATGGTCACTCTCGGGAACGTTGAACTTCTCCCTTGCCGCGTCAGCTTCCTCCATCCTTTCCTTTGGCCTGTAAAATACACTCGGGACGGACAACATTGCCACGATTGTCAACATCTCCGCAGAACATCGGTAATCTACCGACACAATCAACATTTTAGCCATTGACGGTTCCATTGGGAATTCGGACATCTTGCGACCAACAGGGGTCAGATCACCGTTGTTGTCGAGAGCGGCGAGCACCCAGAGCTGGTACATCGAGTTGAGAATATTGAGTTGAGGTGGTGGATCCATAAAGTCGAACTCGAGGAGGTTCTTCACACCCAGTGACTTGAGGAGGAGGACTGTGTTTGCCAGATTCGTACGCTGGATTTCAGGAATGGTGTTCTCGAACAGTTCGTTCCTGTACGCCATTTCGGTGTACAGGCGGTAACAGAATCTGTGTGCGATGTCGTTGGTATTGAATACGGTTATTTGAATTAGCGCAGAAACTCACCCGCTACCTGTTCGCCCAGCACGACCCGTTCTTTGGTTTGCATTTGCCTGACTGATGGGAGTGATCTGCAGGGCATCCATACCAACCTTGGGGTTATACACTTTGAGTTTGTAGTAACCCGAATCGACGACATAGAGAATACCGTCGACTGTCAGTGACGTCTCTGCAATGTTGGTCGCGACGATGACCTTGCGCCGTCCGTCCTCGGTAGGTGAGAAGATCCTGGCTTGCAAGTCGGCAGGCATTTGTGAGTAAATGGGGAGGATGGCGAGAGGCGCTGGGTCATCCAGTTGGTCTAATCGTTCCTGAACAACCTGGCAGGTAACTTCAATGTCCTCTTGGCCTGTCATGAAGACTAGAATATCGCCAGGCGGGAAGGGAGAGATGGATCTGCAGGACTTGCTTCACAGCAGCATCCACGTAGTCTTCGCACGGAGACTTGGAGTGGAACATCTCAACAGGGGAATGTACGACCGGGGATGGTGTAGCAGGGTGCATTGCCGTAGAAGTTGGAGAACTATGCAAAATAAGGAGGTCAGACGTGGTGTGCCGTCGGAAGGAGCCCTGGACACACCTTTTCGGCATTCATCGTTGCAGAAGTCACAATCAGCTTGAGGTCGCGACGCCGCGATAGAACTGTCATATCAAGTTTAGTAGGCAGTGCGGCCTCGAGAAACGGCAAGCCCTCACTTTTCCTCAGCAATCCCATCAACACGTCCGTACTCAGGGACCGCTCGTGCGCTTCGTCGAGGATGATGACACTGTAGCGGTCAAGGTCACCCTCGTTCAGCGACTCGCGGAGCAAGACACCGTCGGTCATGTCTATGAAGTTTGTCAGGATGGCCTTCCCTTGAACCCGGTATGCAACTTACATTTGATCCTCGTGTCCGAAGAGGTGCAATCCTCGAAACGGATGGCGTAACCGACTGTGCCTCCCAGTTTGCACTGAAATTCAATGTCAAAAGGCAGGCCTTAGCATAAGATGCAGGAGACCCTTACCTCCATCTCCTCGCTGACACGCTTGGCGACAGACATGGCGGCGACACGACGGGGTTGTGTACATCCGATCAGACCGTGTGTGCAAGTACCCGTCCTCGTACAAGAACTGAGTGAGCTGGGTCGTCTTTCCAGAACCGGTTTCACCAACGACAATGACGACTTCACAGTTGTATCAGTGACGGTACCACAGGCTGGTTGTAAAGCGAACTCACCTTGGTTCTCTCGAATGACCTTGAGCAACTCCTCTCGGCACGCAAACGCAGGAAGATATTCTCTCTGCTCCTTGAGTGTTCTTGTCTTCGCGAATGTGCTGACACCAGTAGAGGCCTTCATGTGCGAAGCAAACTTGGAGTCTCCTTTGTAGTCCTCCTTTTCGCCTCTGGCCTTTGCTTCCCTTGCTTTTTCCTCCGCTTCAGCTAAGTGCCAAAAGCAGCAGGAAAAAAAGAGCTATGTGAATGTCCAACCCGGTAGATCTAGAGATATAAGGAATAAACGCACCATCTGCTGCTGCCTCTTCGTCTGCAACCCCCATGATGTTTCCAAGCTGAGTCCCGGCAAGAGCTGCCAATTTTGCAGCAGCTTTTGCTCGCTCTGCCTGTTCACGCTTCTCCTTGACAAGGGCGCTACCTTTCTTTGAAAAGACGGCCATGTCGCTTGTGGCATCACGGATGGGGTTGATGGGATCCAGCTGCTTCGTGAAGACGGTCTTGCCATCCAAGAAAGGCGGCTTTAGACTCTTGACCATGACGTGGACCGTAGACTCTGATTCGTCCTCAAAGTCGAGGTCGATGGTTTTGCGCGTCGCCACACCCGGACGTAAGCATACGATTTGCCTCCCAGAGATCGTTGTCTGCATTCTGAAAGTATCGTCAGCATCTACCCATGGGGAAAGAGAGAATATATCTCGTACATATTGCGCCTGCCTCGCTGAAACCTTCTTCGTCTGCTTCTTCGCAATCTCGGCTTGCTTCGCTATGGCAAGGTCCTCGTACTGAGCAAGTGGATTGTGGTCGTCATCTCCCGCAACGCCTCCCTCCTCTGCACCAGTATACCAGTCACGATCCAGCTTCGTTTGCTCGTCCTCCCATTCTTGCATGTCAAAGTTGAGGGCAGCCCCCTCATCCTCATCTCCAGACCGGGCAATCCTTGGCGTTGGCGCGTCCCATCTCCTGTCCCGAGCACCACCCCATCCATTGTCTCTTTCTCTATCGTCCCCTCCACGAGAGCTCCTTGGGGTCGAGTCCCATCCGACATTCGGCACTCGCACGCTGGGTGCATCGTTGTTTCTACGGTTGTCCCTGTCCCCTCCTCGCCGCCAGTCATCCCTGTCGCGGTTCAAACGCCGCTGGAAGTCGCCTAGCCCTCTCGGAGCATCTTTTCTGGGCTCGTTGTGGCGCTTGGAGACCCTCTGTTAAGGAAAGAATGAGTACCTAGAAGCCTTTCCTTGTATGGGCGTACTCGCCTCGCTGCTTTTCTCGGTTCCTCTTGTGCTCAGTCCAAACGCGCTCTTGCTGTTTCTGATAGACCGCCTGGATGTGATGGAGTCTCTTCTCCTCGCTGCCTTTGGTTTGTGACTCTCATTGGAAGACTAGGAACTGCAGAAGGCGTCAGTACGCAGAGCCCATTGCTGAAGGGAATCGGCACGCACCCTTGAAATGAGGCTCATCTCCGTCATCCAACCGAGCTCTCTTGGCTGGGGGCCCGTTGGCTTTCTCCATCGCTTGAGCAGCGCGTTTCTCAGACGCGAGTCTGTCAAGTCCCAAGACAGAGGCCCTGGGCGTCGGCGGCTCAAGCTTTGCGGGTGCTCTAAACGCGTGGTGCTAGAGGTTGCAGTCAATTGTAAGCCCCCTTCGCGTTAGATAAGTCACGAACCTTGTCTGGCCTTTGCAGCCCACCAGGCCGAGCAGGAGCTGGCTCCAGGACATCGCTATCGTGCACTGTGATACCCGGGAGTGGTTGAGCTGATACGCCAGTCTCCTCTTCCCCAACGTGTGTTCGAATTTCGTTGTAGAGTTCAAACAGAAATTCATCCTGAAACCTTCCGAATGCCTTTGCAGCTGAGTAAAGGATGTAGCCTGAGTATCTCTGACAAAACCCAATTGAACCAGCTGCTCACCTTTCATAAAGCCATCCGTCGAGTCATTGGTTTTGGCCATGTTAATGACATTACGCGCCAATAAGTCATTCGGGTTGAGAGAGACCGCAGGATTGAGGGCAACCATTGCCCTGGATAGCTTGATCGCTATATTGTGGGTGAATTCATCTGTCGTCGTGGCCATAAGAAAGTCTAGGAATTCAGAGGTCGAGGTTGGGTGTAGAGCTCAAGCGCCACCCAGCTCAGACGATGCCTGATGGCATTACTCAATCTCACAGCCACTCAATGTTCTCTCTGCACCGCTTAAAGTCTGCAAGCTCACTGCTAAGATTAAACGACTGAAGGCCTTCTGCAGGCTATTATTGAAGAATATTGAAGGCCATCGCATACTCTGCTTGCTCCTACAGACCCTTTAGCTTCAAAGAACTCGGCTTTGCTACGCTCGTAACATTGGAAATACTAATACCATGTGGACCGACTTTCTCCTTGGGCCCATGGCCACAGTTCAGCCTCCTTCAAGCAGCAAGTACTACTTATATACCCATGGATCACAGCGCTCCCAAATATACTTCTTCCGATGTCATCTGGATATATTCTACTTGAAAGCCTCGTCATCCTGCAGCCAATTTGCGATGCCTATGAAGGATCTTGTCCATTTTCTTTTGGATGCCGGTACCATCACACCTCCATCGAAGCTTGAGAAGCAGGCTGAAAAAGACTTCATCCGTCTATACATTATTCAAGGAGCTACCAAGCCTATGCCAAGTCATGCACGTCCCCTTCGCCCAACGTCGTCTGGCCATGTGCGTTCACGTCTTCTTCCTCTTATATTCTAATTTCTCAGACAGCACACCTCCTTGGACCTCCTCGCTGACTGACTGCCGGGGATCTTCAGTATCGGTGGCCGTTGGCTATGGCTGGGCTTTCGGGACAAAAATAAAGTACCATCTTGCGGTATGTTTCGAAGCAAGCTCCACTGCATTCATGCCCCTTCATACCCCCCTTTCTAGAACCGGGGATGGGAAATAGGGGCTCTACTGACCAAATTAGAGGAGCGATCGGAGGCTTGGGGCTGGTTCCTCCTTATAGTAATGCCGCCGCCTTCTAGGAAGTCACAACAATGTCCGATTTAGTTAGGCGCTCGTCGCTTGTCTTGAACACCGTCTGAGCGCAAGGCTCCAGCAAGTGAAATGCCTTCATACATAACATGATCTCAGCGACTGATAAGCTAGATGCGATGCGTATATTACCTCATTATACAATTGAAAGTGCACTACTTATGCTTTGTAAGACTGAACGTCTTGTGGTAGCGGGAAGCCGCCTCGGCGAGAGCGCATCAGACAAAGCGCTCATGTGTACTCGGTTGTATTCACACCCCTGAAATATGGGAGAGAAAGAAATGGTCCAATCAGAGATGTTCACACCCCTTCACACCCCTAAAACATCCCTACCTGAGGGAAAAACCCCTTCGAGTATTTTTGTCCCGAAAAGCCTGCCATACTTGGCCCTTCATTATTCCCGATTTCAGTAGGGCTGTGATCATCTGATAACCTACTTATACTACACTGGTGACACACAAACCGTTACAGCTACTCTCGGGTGTAAATGTATTTTGGTGACCACATGGATGGTGGGACTGGCCGGCGCCCACACCTTCCATATCCTCACCTTCGACCCTCGAAAGGCTCTCGTCCTCGAATCTCTGATCTCGTGAGAGACAGAGAGGGCGTCCACAAGGTATGAAGATCGCTCCGAGCATCTCATCAACTTCCATCCTCTACAACAGAACTAAAGCGCGCTGATCAAGGCATCTCGTCTCATCTGGTCCGGTGCCGAACGTTCATCTTCATAACCGGAGGACGCAGAATCAGTCGCTTCATTTTGCTGTGGCCCTGTGTAGCCATGCGCTGCTGAAAGCTGGTCACCGTGGTGCAAGAGAATGCTGTAGTCAGGCCGCTGTGAAGGTTTTCATCGTACCTGCTGCTGCTTACCATCGCGCACTACTGTCTGGTAACGTCTTTTCAATAATCTTCGGACGCATCGCAAACTGAAACACTACTACGAGCGATCCGCCAACAGCAAGAAATCTTTGTCCCGACCATTTGCCGCGTAGTAGTGAGTGACCACTACAGACTTGCTTGATGTTTTGCTTGAAACATCTGTGCCTCCGTATGCAGTCGCTAAGTACTGCCCGGCTTTCATCCTATGCCATCCCCTTTTACTTCCTATTCCCGTCCTTTTCTCCGTGGCAACACATTGCGAACATTGTCGTACCTTGCTGTGACCATCTGCGACAATAAAACGCATGCGGCTTCTGCGAGAAGCCTGTTGCACTTGCTGCTCTGGTCCGCGCCCTTGATATGGCTCCGGCTCCAGAATTCCAGAATCCAGCTCGCATTTTCGTTGATGTTTCTATTCCAGCGTCTTCTTCAAGGCTGTTGACAACAGGCGAAGAACTCCGGCTGATTGGGCCTAACTTCAATCTCGCGGAACGGACCTCCAGCGAATGAGTTTACAGCTATATCCTCTATTTCCCCAATGGACCCTCATACTCGCCGAACCAATGCAGTATTTCTCCATGGTTTTTCCATCGCAATTGCCTCGACAGCTTCCGTTTGCCCATTTCTTCGTCCTCGTCGCGACTTAATTGTCTTTGATCAGTCCCGGCCCGTATAGCAGCCAGCTCCAGAGGCACCTTCGACCGCAAGAATGAACTGTTGAATGGATGGACGTTGGCTGGGGATATCCTCGACTAGTCGTCAATGGAACCGCCTCTCTTCTGCTCCTGGTCATTCTGGTGAGCTGGTATCTTCTTAAACGACTCCCGAACCTGTCGAAGAACTGGGAGCTGTACGGAGGGTTCTGCCCATGATCTGCACCTCAACCTTTGTCTTTCGACTTTCTAGTGGCTCCCCAAGGCGTGCTTTCGGGCGGTGGAGTTGTCGATACTAGTGCAATACAACTCTTCTCTGCCAGACTCCTCCATCTCTCTCCCTGTACATGCCATCGACCGTGGGTGAGCTTTCAAAAGCAAAAGGAGCAAAGGTCAGTCTCTGGTGGCCCAGAGCGCAACAACAACCAAGAGACACCTGAAAGGAGCAAGGAAACCCTGGTTCAAAAGCAGTCACAAGGGTAACGTATACAACATCACTTGAACATGCACTTTTGATACCAGTCCAAGATGAGCCTTGCGGGAAGTGGCGGGAAGAGTTGATAGTGATTTAGCTCCTCGGAGCGCCCACTGATGCCAGTCGTCTTAAGAGCGCCTCTTTCCCTCCTTATCGCGTGCCATAACTGTCTGGATGGGGTGTACGCTGGTGTACGCTAAATTCGGGCCTCCACGGTCCATGATGCTTGACACTGAAATAAACACGACACCGGTGTGCTGGGTTCCAAGCCTGAGTGGTGGAAACTGACCTCCAGGAAGCCAAACTGTAGAGATCTGGAGAATTAGACGCTTGATGGGTGTAGCAACGGGGTGCACACGAAGTATGCTGGAGCGCTGGAGCGAGCATGCATGCACAAATAGAGGTTGGTGCACGTAGGTAGGCTTGTATCTTGGACCCATCTCATCTCACTTCATCTCAATCCTCCTTCTCTAGCTCAGACAGTACTCAAATTCAATTGCAAAGACGACCTAGTAAAACTCAATCGCAAGCCTGAAACTTGAAAGTAAAAGCTAAAGAAGCACACCCAAAGCCACCGTGACATCCTTGCGTAAAACCCGGTGATAAGATGAGATTTGCACTAAGCTTATAATGGTGGGTAGTTGTAGACTTGTTGTTGTAGTGCAAGCATAACTGTAGAGTTGACCAGACATGGAAGTTGGAAATAAGTGGAACGTCGAGTAAGTAGGTCCGTTGTCGGAGGAATGACACCAATACGTCGCCCGGATGTGATTGGGTGGCGTTTTCATTGGTGTGCATGTCGACAGCCTACCTAATGGGATGTACGTACCGGACGTACACCTACGTACCTACGTATATGCCTACTGCACCCAGCGCTGACGGGTACTCTTCCCCGCGCCTCTAAGCTCCCTCCCCACCAATTGCAACAAGGATAGAACGGCGGCCTGAACGTAAGGCCTGCTTAAACCAAAGATCCATCAAGGAAGCCTGGTGCAAGTCAAAGTGCTGTTGGGAAACCAGGTACATACTTCACGGTACCGGGCAATCGAGTATCTCACCGTCCAACGAGTCTCACTCCAGCGCCTCCTCCCGCGGCTTTTGATCCAAAAGAGGCCCTGCTAAAAATGGCTTCCTGACAGGTTGACGTGTCATCGCGACAGCAAGTGCGCTTGAAGCTTGTAGTGTGTCCAAGGTAAAACGCCCACCAGATAAACTCAGGAACCGACGATCTCTGAGCGGTGGGTTGACAGAGTCTGTTCAAGCGCAAGAGGTATCAGAGGACTGCTGAGAGCCATGATGGATAGATAGACTTGACGCGTGACGTCCAGAGAAAGAGAAGAGAAGTTGAGATGTAGGCGGCGGGACGGAGGATCGCGGCTTCGGCACTGGACAGCGGACAGGGAGCCGGAAAAGAACAGCGATTACACTGCATATTATTCGCATAAAGAATACTAGGGGGTTGGGAAAGCAATAAGTAACGTCTAAGAGGCATACATCAACCACTTGCAATCTAAGCAATGTACTTCTTCTTGTACTTGAGCTCCTCGTAGTGGTCGTACTTGGGTTGACGACCGTACCGAGGTTCTTCTTGACCTGTGATCGGCAGTCAGCACCAGAGCTATAACCAGCTGAAGGAGGAAACAACGTACCCAAAACATCACTATAAATCTTGGAAACGTCTTCATCCCAAACCTCTCGGAACATGTGCACACCTCCTCCCTTCTTTGCATCCAATCCCCAAGCCTTGCAGAACTCGCGAACGTTGAAGCCTAGTCGTTCGTTGTCTGGCACGACAGGGATGTCGAGATGCTGCGACGTGGGTACACCAGGCTCGGCGCGTGCCTCGATGTTACGCGTATACGAGTGGGTGTTGGATTGGAGAGGAGGTTGGGGGAGGAGGAGGACGGTGTAGCGGTGGTAGGGTGTACCCTTTTGGGGGTGCGGTGGGAGGTATTTGGTGTGTTGGTCGAGGTCGAGGATTTGGGAGGTGTGTGTTGCGGAGAGGGGGATATTAGGTCTATGATATTTGTGTTAGGATTGGTACCGAGTGGGGATAGGTAAGGTGCACTTACTGCATCCAGTGGAGGTAAGTAGTGTATGACGCCGTCGACTCGTCGGGGACATCTGAAGAAGCGGATTAGCCAAGGGGCTCGGAACGAAAGCACTCGCGTAACCGACCTGGGTCGACAAGGAGCAATGTATACAGCCTCGTGTCTGTATGGAAGACGTTTGCGAAGAGCCTCGGTGGTTTCTTGGTCTAGAAACCCGTTAGATGCGCAGAATGACATGAGCACAGGCTGTGAAACACACCTGTTTAGGTACTAGATACACTCCAGGCTCGATGTTCTGGAGCGCAAAGGCCAACTGTCCAGACTTTGTCACTGGGGGAGTGACAAGGTGGAGGTCGAGTGAGGGTCGTATAGAGGGCAGGACGTCCGGAACGACTTTCATTTGGTATATACGTTCCATCTATAAAGTGTCGGTTGAGTAAACGCAAGGCAGAGAGATTAAAGAACATACCAGCAAGTCCAGGTCACCGTCCTTCCGCCACTTTTGTTCTACGAGGTGTCGATGTGAAGGGACGCTCATGTCAGCTACAAGCAAGCCTGTAAGTTCCGAGTGAAGGGTGGAGGTAGAACGAGAACGCACCCATAGCATTGGCAACCTTCCACCTCACATCCGGCAAATTCACCTCACTCTGCACCTCAAGGATATGCAACCGCTGCCTCATCTTTTCCAACTCCAAGTCGACTGTATACGCCTCCCCATTCTCTCCTCCCTCCTGGCCCTCGGCAGCCACTAGATCCTTGTACCGTTTCTCTTCTTCTTCAATCTTCTTCTTCAGCTCTGCAATCTCGACTTTGAGACCCTCACAGTCCTTCTTGAGCACTTCGAGGGCAAGGTCGTAAGCAGGTATAACGCCAGGCGCCAGAGGAGTGTTCCATGCTTTCGGCTTTGAAAGTGAGATATCAGGTCTCTTCAATGAAACCTTTCGACGGCCTTTGGTCGTTGACTCTAGGGCGTCACCGAGGGGAACCTTGGAAGAGGAAGGGACGGAAGGAGCGAGTGTGGTGTTGGTTCGAACGGTGAGAGGGCGAGCAGACCTGAAGACTGCTCTGGCCAGGACAAACATGGCTGGATAGAGTGATGTGCTGGTAGGCGGCTTTCCCGAAGTTTTACTGACTGACCCGACGCGCCAAGGGGCGTGACGGGATGGATTGGCTGTGTTTGGTCTGGAGGAGCTAGATGCACAGCCACATAAGCCTTTTGGGTGTCTCGTCGTACCGAGGCTGGATGGGAAATGTGCGAGACTTACCAATTGGATGTCGTATCAAAGCTTTCTTATTTCACACCAAGTTGACTTCTCAGAAATGCATCTATTATCCACAAGAAAACCCTCATTACGGAGGTCAACTGTATAAATCACAACAACACAACAAGAGGAGCCCAAGCGAGAGAGGGCTTGTACATATGTATAATAAAAATAGCAAGACAATGTACAGGAAATATGGTTTCCTGGATTCTCACCTCTATGCGAGGGAGGAGAGACAAGACATAGGGAAGAGAGCGTTCCAGAGGTAGCGCAAAGGGAGGGTGGTGGAACAGTGTCGACAATGATTAAGGGTAGGTTGTCGAGGGGGAGAGGAAGGAGCCAGTGGTAGTGATACAAAAGATGGCAGCAAGGGAGCAGCGAAACCGAGACAATATACAGCAATAATAATAAGTGCACAAAGCAAAAGGAGACCCAGGATTAACAACCAGTGAGAGAGGGAGAGAAAGAGTACTTTTCAGAAAGTTGAAAGCGAAAACGAGTTGGTCTGGACTGGAGGTGGAGGACATTGCCGTTGAGCAAAGCGGTAACGGAATTCACCATCGATGATGATGGGGTTCTGTCTCCGTCTTCGCTCCTCCTCTTCTTCCTTCTCCATCTCAATCTCGAAGCGTGCCTTGGCACCAGGGACAGGCGGACGGTATCCGTCGAGGACAGGTGACTGCTTGGGCTCCCAGCGACCACCGCCGGTTGCCTTGCAGAGCACGCTTGAGCGTCGAAGAGGGTAGGCGTCGAGTTCGCCGTACGACTTCTCGAGCTCAGCAGGGTAATTGGAGCTGACTTGCACGGAGAACGCCAATTCGTCTCCGGCTTGACGAGGATGATGATGAGGTTGAACCACTTCGCATTGAAGAGTGGCTGGGTGAGTTGCGAAGTGTTCTTGAGAAGGCAGGGCCCTTGATCTGAGTGGGCGAAGAAGAGCGGACTCATGGACTCTGCGAGAGTGGAGAATGGATGAGAGAGAGCGCGTTTCATGAGAGGTCGTGATGGGGTGTGAGGTGTCGTTCTGAGACCGTGCAGCTGGTCCCAGCAGTCGTCGCAGACTCGTGAGTTGATGACTGGAGAAATGGGAGAGTCATAGGTGGAGATGGGGACATTGCGAGGTGGCAGGAGAAAGTCGAGGTTTGTGGCATCGAGCAAAGGAGTTGAACGCTGGGTGCAGGCGGCGCAATATACGCCACCGCACTTCCTGCAGTGATGTCTGCGTTCAAAGAGGTTGAATGGCACTCGACAGTAGTAATTATCGCAGTTGGCTGCATCACCGTCGGGCTATTATATTTGTTAAATAAGTTGAAATAATAATAGTATTTATGACATACCTTCCAGAGATGTTTGGGAAGGAAGGACAGCGAGGTGCTCGTTGACGCGCTCTTCGCAGAGAGAAGAGGACGAGGAGGAGAGTGCGCTGTGAGAAAGGGAAGGAGGTGAGGAGGGAGTAGGAGAAGCGGGTGCAGCAAGTGGGGACATCATCGCTTTGGTGGGCAGGAGGAGGAGTAGGTCTGTCTTGTTCACAGCCAGCGCTTTAAGTATCAACCTTCCTAACACTCACGCCCACATCTCAGATCCATCCCACACCCGATCTAGATCTCGGCTTCTGTAACCCCGGCAACGCCCTACTGGTCCACATGCCGTCCGTCCGCCGAGTTTCGCACCGGCGCAGCTTCGGCTCTTTGCTGCTCCTGCCAGCATGGCCAACCCATGCCACGAGGCTGCTACAGCACAAACCACCCCGTACCCCTACTCCGGCTGATCGTACATTCACATATGTTTTCTGTCCTGCCCACCAATGGCACAGAATATTCCAACGAAAGAATCACTCACCCTTGTCACAACAATCCCATCGATAATCACCACCCCTTCTCGTCGCGTGACCCCAGCTCGGTCCGACCTTTATGTAAAATAAGCGCCCAACGTCCATCCTCCCTGTCAACCATAAAACCATAACAGGTCGCGTGAGTTGGCGGGGGCCTCGTAAGCTTCACCCTTCGAAGGTGAACGCCGCACGAAACCGAATTTCAGCCAGACCTCCATGGAGTCCTTGGTACTCCTCCTCGTTCTTCCCCCTTGGGGCCTAGGCCCAATTTGAGCTCTTCAGGCGGCCGAGCATACGTCCATTCAAACAGTATTCCGTTGACCGTGCAGGCACACACAATGTTACGCTTGATATTCGGTACGTAGGCATGCCTACAACACGTTCTTCCCTTCTACCAGTTAGGTCGACATGGGACGAACAGCCTGAATTGAAAAAGTGCACCGTGTCAGTCAACCAACCCATTTCTGGCTTTTGAAAGATCATATCTGAATGCCTGGCTGCCAAACGTCATAATTCCACTTTCCGCTGATGCAGATCCGCCGGCAAGTTCTAATATTCGTTGGTACATACCCAGTGTTTACGACGGTAATTCCGAAGGTAACACCTGCTATACCCCAGACGTGCCATTGGGATTGACATCTTCGTTATCAAGTACAAGAACTACTCCTCAACGACGTTGGAGCAAGATCTCAATCCATCTCATCTTCCAGCGCCTCCTCATAACCCCGGAAGTGTGCAGCTACTCCAGACGTGACGACGTTGAAAATAAAAAGGAAATTCAGCACGAATTATTCCCGACTCCAGCGTCAAGAAGCCCTGGGCACTCCTCCAAAACGCGCCTCTGCTCGCGAACAGAGGAACGGGAGAAATCCACAATGAAATCATAGAGTTATCATAGCGTCGGAGTCGGCCCTCCCAAGAGCATTCAATTAAGACTCCAACTTAGCCGCGCGCTTGAATGGGCTATTACGCACACGACCAGAATAAAAACACCACCACTGTCCATCTTGCACCCTCGTTTCGCGACCCTTCTTTTGGGCAGCTCGCTGAGGCTTCCTTTTGGTGCGCTCCATAGCGGTGATGATACTCTGCCGTTCAAGCTTATGAGTCAAGTAAACAGCAGTGGTTAGTATCGCCGACGAGTATGGGGAACCTGCATCTACTTGTCCACGTACTCAACACACAGGCACCCATAAACAGCACAGTAAACCATCAGTCTGCCTGTTCAACCCAACCAACCGCACATACAGCATCAGACCGATCTTATTAGCATCCGGATGCAAATCAATTATTCTGGTTCATCAACTCAAATCACAAGTTGCACCCAACAACTGTGTACAAACTGAGCCAACAACTCGCCAACCGCACTGTAGACATGCTGAGAGGCACACGGCTCACGCCGGTCTTTAGCCAGCGCTCTTGTGCTTCTTCTCCCCATATGCAGCGCTGTTAGAGGACAACGGTAGCACTAAAGCAGGTGGTACTTGGGAAGCCCACTCATATGTTCCGCTCCTCTAATATCAGACAATATTCAAGCACACCTCCACACAAGGTCCACTTCCACACTTTGTCGATGGCAACGAACGACGTGCAGAGGTCGACGAGATGCCTTCTTATCATTAGCTGGTGCTGGCGCTGAGTGGTCACTGGACAAGGTTTACTTCGAATACGGGCCGAACCCATATACAGCACTGTCAATCCTCCACGGGTCCTTTGCAGGCTGCCTTGTCCGGCATTCACCCCAAAGACCAATGGCGTGCTCATGCAGAAGAAGAGATGTGGCGTTTACGACACTCTCGACATCGAGTAGTAGTCTTGGTCCGCAGTCTTGACATTTTCGAAGTTCTGTGAAGTCTGCATCCTCTTATTTGTTTCAACGCCACCGGTGGATGTTTAGCCTAGGCCTCGTATCACGCGCCAATTTGCCTCCTCCTGTGGGTCCTCTCGAATGCCCTCTTTCTCCGATGGAACGGGATGTGACCGGGAAGATAACGAGACGAGCCTGATTGCTGGTTCTCTCTTCCCTCATCTCAAAAAGTCTTGGGAGCCGACGCCACTCGTTCTTCTGTCAATTTAGCTTTTGGTTCAAAGTAACAAGCATTGGGCGTGACCAGGCGTTCAAGTCAATTGGCGACGATTCAATCCCTCGGTGTCTTCTGGAATCTTACCAATGTATAGAACAGGAGGAGAAGAAGCGCCTCCTATGTCAGGTACCTAGAGCCTGGCTTCCTCCTGCTTACCCCACATTCTATCCGATAATCGATGAACATTACGAAGGTGTCTGTCTTCACGCCCTCCACATCTGATTCCCCGCATACCATCTTTTCTCGATTTCACGAATGTCACTCCCCTCCTTTTCGTCTTCACCGTCAAACAGAGTTGTCTCCACACTCCTCCTCCGAGTTTCTTGTGTTCATTTCGAAAGGTCAAAAGTCTTTCTTCTTCTTCTTCACGGTCATCACGGCTCTGTTCGCAAAGACATTCAATATCGGATAATCTTCGAAGCGCTCGTAGAAGACGGCTCGGGCTTTATAACAAGCCTCGTGTTTGGGAGAGAGTACGCAGTGTAGGGCAATAAACATACCGTACCATGTCACCGGGTGACTGTATGTTCGTGCTCGTGTGCATCGGTCCTCTCTAACGACGAGAGTAGCCTTCTCTTATGCATGTACCTGCCCTCGTAGCCCTCATCATCTAGCTCGATATCACCAATAGTACGGTAAGTATCTACTTTACACCGGTCCCTCCCTCATGACCTTCTTTCAAATCTTTGACCTCGAGATCGTTACGAAAGTGTTTATCGTTCTGATGATGATTTCTTCATGATCCGGGCGAGGTGTATGCACTTTGCTCATCGATGACTTGTTATCAAGAAGACTTGAACGAGACCGTTAACTTTGATTATGTACTCGAGGTGAACCTATTGCTACTAGTTCTCTTGGTAGAGACAGGGGTGCTATGAACGATAAGATGACGTCGGGTGCTGGAGGTAAGCAGGAGACAGAAGACATCGGTCACTAAAAGTATTAAACGAAGTGGAGGCTTATGCCGATGGAAGCACGAAGAGCCGGAGGGAAAAGGCCTTCGAGGACCAGAAGGCGAACCCTTCATCTGCGAGTCGGACTGCGGCTTCATTCCGACCGTATGTCTATGTTATTAATCCTTCGGCGAAGCCCAATCCTAACTCCTTGACATTCAACCATGAATTATCCGGCAGAGAGGTACTTACATGCCACTGCAGGAGATCCTCGCTAGTTATCCGAGGACGGCTCTCCTCGAGCTTCTTCTCACCGTCAAGGAGTCATGGCTCGTTGGCCGCACCACCGTGCATGCGTACATTCTTTGTGGTAAAGCATGTACTCGAATGACCTAATATAGTCAGTATATCCTTCCTACCGTACCGCAATGCGGTCTCCGTTATTCAAGGCTTTGTATTTGCTCGGTCTACCCGGCGGTAAGACCTTGCATAGTTGAACATTCCATACCGAATGAAGACAGTATTGTAGATGTGCCATTACGGCTTAAGCCCCCCTGGAGCAAGTTTGTCACCCCAATGACCCTTTCGTCAGTGGCTGCTCTCATTAATGGCAACTGCAAAGAAACCCAGATGTACGTTGTTGTCATCAACGTCTGATGCATCCCTCGTTAATTTCTAGCCAGCTCTTCGAGTAAGTATGTGACGAACCCTTCTTTCGAGGCCATGTTCTCATGTCAAATACGCCACCCGCTGGAAGAAACGTCGAGTCCCGCCTTCTGATAAATGCCCCATGTTCTTGACAAGCGTTGCCACCGATACAAAGGACGCAAAATCAAATGGCATGTTTGTCGACGACAAATACACTCGAAACTCGGGTTGTCCTCTACCTTTGGCGGGGCCAAATTTGCTGCCGTGTCTACCGAGCTTGCGACAGCTGAGAAAGCCTGGATTCGGACTGGCAAAGACATAGGATAGCACCGCAAATTGAATACCAACTCGCACCCCTTACTAGCTCCTGATTGTTCCCGTAAGCTCGTTTTACCCTAGAAGCATACGCCATCTCAAGGTTGCGATACTGCGACTCTTGAGCTAATCCCAATACCAAGAAGGAGGAAAAGGGTTTTCAATATGTCTCTCGACGAATCAACGCTCATCCATTGTGATTAGTCTTGGTATGCTACGCCTATTCTCCCATGTCCATGGGATTTACGAACCATGCGCACATGCGATTAACCGGCCCTTGAGGGCCTTTAAGAAGCCGAGTTGCACTAAGCACAGCGCATTTCCTTTTGCTGGGCCTCATGAATGTAGTAGGCCCCAGCCGTAGGCTGTACAGCACTGACATAGCCGGTAGGAATATCTATTCAGCAGACAGTGCCACTAGTCGAATCGTAAGACTTGAAAGCAAGGCAACATAAGCCACGGCGGTCGTTGACCTTTTTGTCGTGCCGACTTCAACCCACCGGGCCACTTGATTTCAATTTGGCTCCACGCGAGTCAACTATCTGAAATGGAATGCGCGGTACCGCTTTTGGAATCGGAAGCGACCGAGGTGCTTACAGCTGTTTTCAAAACTCTGACCAATCTGAAAATTTCGACACATCTCCGCCCATGCCCTTACATAGGAATATTACGATAGGGCGAAGCCACTTGCTCCAACTTACTTCGGCACAAGTACATGGATTGGGTAGCACCGCGCTCCATCGGAGTCCAGGCACGCCGTAAACGAGCCCTAAATGGCTCAAATCGCATCGGGATGCGCTCCTCCAGCTTTGTCACATCCTTGAAAAGGGAAAGGGCGGAGATGTGTCAAAAATATGGATTGGTCAGAGTTTTGAAAACAGCTGTAATGAGCACATACGTAGACCTGCCTATCATTATCGCCATACCCTATCTAAGAAGCTTACATACAGGGTCCATTTAGGTTGTTAAATCACAGCGAGGAGCTTTCACGATGTTTTTGTGAGCCCGACCACGGCTAATGCAGGTTGCCGGTCAAGAGAAGAGGGCTGACTACCTTCCATTCTCTCCCTAAATACACTGGGGGAAATTCACCCTCGACGTACTTGCATAGATAAAGATCTCGCTCCGAGAACGACGGCTGCCGGAAATGATTGAAAATGATCTGCCCTTCTCCCTCATCCATAGAGGATCCGCAGATGTAGGTTCCATCTGAGTTTCCCGTAAGGTAAGTAGACTTTTCGTAGGCCGCTTCGAGTGTCATATAGATTCAGAGTAACTGGTTGGCCATCAGCACTCAAGAACGCTACGCTCCGAAAACCAGTAGGACAGCTCTAGGCGGGCTGCTCCCACCGCGATTCTAGCCTAACTTCCGAACTGTCAGAATTGAAGCATCATTCAGCCTTCCAGCCTGCAGACACATCGCCAAAAGTTGCTCTCGGGGTGATTGGATGAGCCTCAAGGCTCTCAAACCCCGCAAACGTCCGCGGAGTCCTCATTTAACCCTCTCACACCAACCCAAGCGGAGCGAAATGAGTGGGCTTGGAGTGGGCCCTCTCGTACAAATTTGCCAGCAAGTTCCAACTCGGAGGACATGTCACAACTGTTGCCAACAAGCATCTTTTTTTCGAGAGGCCGTCGTAAGGCACGGTGCACCCTGTTCCGAGGCCGTGGGCGCTTAACATTGGCTGGTCCGCTCCTCCGGCTTGGCTTCGGCAGTTCCGTACCCAGCCAAAAATAAACACTGAGCGCCCCTATGTATAGATGTCCATGTTCCCCGAGACATGGAGAACGCGGGTATGTTGATGCTGGGATCCTCCACCATTGAAGTCAGTACTATTTGTCTCCACTCTGCCGGAGTCTAGCAAGCCCAAGGGGGATTACAGGGCATCCGCCACAGACACTATGCTTGTCTCGTACTAATGAATAGACCAAGCCACAAAACGAAACATAAATGAGGAAAGCCGGCCCTACGTCCCCGAGGTACACGGAGGAAGGTGTGTTTAAGCTCCCAACACGGTAAATTAACATCCTCTGCTCCAGAAAGCAGGTCCTTGTGTAAACTTGCCACGGTCTCTACGCATCAGAAAAGCTATACGAGACTGGTGAGATAACCGTGGAAACGAAGAAAGGATGAAGGCAAGAGGTCGATGGAAATGGGCGGACTGACCCAGACATCCAGCGCTTTGAATGTATGTTCCTTAAGTCTGAGCTCTTTCAGGGTACGCGACATAAGGGGTACGTTCCACGCACCCCAAGCTTGAGCTCACCTGAGAGTTGGCAGATGATCGTAGTAGATGCAGGGTCTGCGCTCTTTTCCTTTGGAAGACTCAGAAATAGCTGCGGAAGCAACTTTCCGTTCGACTGTGCAGCTGCCCTTGAATGTGATAACAGGAATAGCGTTGCCGTTACCCTTTCAACATGAACATCACTCCTTCCTTGGACAAGCGTAAAAGTTAGGGCACGAAGAAGGCAAATCCTTATCACCCAAGCGCTCCACGAGGGTCGGCCGGTAAGGACTTCGCCAGAGGCTCTCGTTTCCGGATTGTGTTCCAAGAGCCTCGAGGCTGTTTGTTGAAAATCACAGTGCTCAATCAATCGCTGAATTCATCAAGACTCACTATATCGAGAGGCTGTCCGTTATTTCCCTCTGCCCATTTGCAGCGGGAATGGCAAGTCGGACCTCCGCAGGCTTCGATCGTGTAAAGTGTACCCACCAAGCAACCACGTTTTGATGTTAGAACAGAGGCAGGGAGCTACTCTTCAAGAGGCTCCCAAAGTCGGCAGGCCCAACAAATTCGGACGAGCTCCGCGAGATAACCGAGAGGGTCAACAAGAAGGCCAATCCCATTGATCATATACAGTTCATTAGAAACCGCTCTACTACACCCAGCAGCATCCCATATGCACTCTCATCAACCACTCCTTCCTCAATCCTCATCGGTACTGTTTGATTCCACGTATCGGCATTCTCCAGGCTTCGTTTTACAGCAGAAGCTTGATCGTCCATGGCCGTCGGATGAGGTGGACATTGTGTGGGAGGACTCGGGGTATCGGTCTGCCTCGAGGTAGCTTGAGCGTCCTTGGAGGACGAAATTGGTCGAGTCTTCTTGGAGTTCCTTTGCGCCGCTTGACACTGAACAACGAGATTCAGGAGGGCATCCCTGATCGCACGTTTCATCCTTTGCGAAGTCTTATCGTAACCGCCTGATGGTTCGTTATCAAGGTTTTGTTGATCGGAGAGAGGCTCGTCACAAGTACAGTCGGCAAGGGAGTGCAGGAGGGTGCAAAGGAACCAAAAGGCGTCCTTTGCGGCGAGCTTCTTGGTAAACATAAAGCGTTCCTCTTCTCGACGGCGTTTCGAAGGAAGGGTAGGATCCTTGTCCTTTGAGAGAGGCTCAGAGCCGTCTAACTGGCGCCCTTTCTCAGCATACCGTCTTGTGACTTCGCTTGTGTCGCATAGAATCCGATATAGCTCTTTGAGGATTTCCAATACCAGCGTTAGTTTCATCGTTTCCAGAAGGTGGAGAGTATCGGCGGCATAAGACACATTAATTTCGGAAACACTCCTTTTGGAGGCGAAAAGGCTGGAGAATGATGCACGCAAGAGTTCTAGTGCCTCGTAACGATTGTCGATAGGAGTTTCCTTTTTGCCGTCAGAGGGTCGAGTAAATACAGCGGTGAGGGCCTCTGAGACCAAGATAAAGGAACGAATCAGAGGAAGGGCAATTGACTTCAGGAAGGCACCAAGTACGTCGTCCAATCGCTGCCTTGAGCCCTTCAGCAGTAGAGGTGAGAGGCCCATGTGGAAGCTATGATCGAGGGTGCGAGCAAGCAGCTCCATTTTCTTGACGCGGCTGGGGCAATGTTGGGCAGGATCTAGGACGACGTGAAGCTCCCGCGAAACGGCCTCCACACAACGCAAGAGTGCTGCGGAAATATGCATTTCGTTCGACGAAGAGAGGTTTGTGATTCGGTGGAGGTAATCGAGGGAAGCAAAAATTGAGTCCATGCCTATCAGACCAGGGGTGAAGAATTCTTTGTATCCGGGTCGTTAGGTGGGGGTAGGCCAATGTAAGGAATGGAGGAGAAAGCGTACCGTCCTTGAAGATAGACGCAAAGGGAGATGAGTCTTCATTTGGTTGGGGCAGCTTCTTCTTCTTTTTCGCCTTGCTTTTGTCCCCTCCATCAGAGGAAGGGGGCTCTAGAAACGGAGGCACATTACTACATTGCGAAGCAGGGGCATTTGATGCCTCCGCAGAGCCTCCCACTGCGCTGGATATTCTTTCTACAGTGCATTCCGCCGGTCAGTGTTTGCTTGTTTTTGACGGCCAAAGGAGGCAAGCGATGGAAGGCAAGGGGTAGGCACAATATATCGAACCAGGTACATTCCAGACGGGAGAAAGTTAGATGCGTCTAGGCCACAGGCAACTCACTGATCAGTTCCGCCTCAAACTCAGCCTTGAGCGCCGCGTATTGTCTTTCCATATGCAGAGCGTGTTCGCGCCACGATTTGTCACCCGAGGGGGGCAGTGGACCCAAGGGCTGAAATTTGGCCCGTAGATCGAAAACATAAGCTGCGGCGACGGCGTTAGAGCCTATCGGGGCAGACGGGTACCACAAGGTACCAAAGGGAACCGACGAAAGGCAGGGAGCCAACCCACATGCTAGAGACTGTCCTTCGGGTTTGTGCTTCAGTGCGGTCAAAGCCTTTGTAAGGATGGAATTGGTTAGTCTTTGAACCTTTGTCAATGTGGAGGCCAAGAAAAACAGCATACCACTGTAATGCGAAGCCAGTCAGCAGGAGAAAATGTTTCCGCGTACGACATGCTGGTAAGCGCCGAAGCAGAAAATCAGACGCCTCCAATGCCGTTGACGCGTGTCACGCCCAAGTCACGCGCATTCCAGACGCGAGACATTCACTCTCCACTTCCAAGGCTGGACTGAAACAACCATGACAGAGTTTGGGGATGTATATTCAAGGTAATAATTTGATTCTATCCGAACAACTACACGAACCTAAGCGTCAAATGTACAGAAAGAATGCATACACACACCACACGAGTTCATGGCCCTAACAGCCTTTCTACAATTCCGACATGTACAAGAGTTCTGGTCATACCGCAGAAGGGTATGAGCGTCCAAGATCAAAAGACCTCTCTTTCCCTTTGGTCCTTACAACAGGTGATTCATCCAACAAACGCGATGAGATGGGCGGTTCAAGCGGGCGACGCGTTTGTGTCGTGTCGGAGCGGCTGACGGGCGACTCGTCGATCAGAAAACTGTAGGCATCTGCGCTGATACTGCTAAACGGCCGTGGTCCGTTGTCCTCCAAGGTTGCAGCGAGGGATCCAGGGCCACCGAATGAACCGCGGTTTGACCGTTTATCGGCTCGCTGGGGTGTTTGAGGGCCGTAGTTGGAACGAGGCCAGACGGCGAATTTGGGCGTTGCAAAAGAGCGAGGGAAGCGGATACCTCGCGAGGGTGTGGAAGCAGGATCGAATGGGGATTCGTCAAAGCCAGGACGCGACGAGTCGTTCCCACCCGGAGTGTAGATGCGGACGTGGTGCTCGCGGCTCTCGGGTGTCGATGGAGGTCCTCTGAAGATTTCTGGCCATGACCCACTCGAGGACGAGTACCAGTGTTCGCCAGGGGGAAGGTGCTGGCTGCTGCGCGTTGGCGTCCTGGGAGCATTTCTGATCCAGATGGGTGACTCTTGAACGGAAGGAAAGAAAGTGGTATCGACCGAGCGTTCGCGAGGAGCATCGTCTGTCGGCGCAAATGTTGGCTCTCTCATTGGCGCAAAATCAGGCTCCGACGAAGGCGACCGACTTCTGTTATCGTGGCACTGTCGACAATACCAGGGATCCTCCTCCCTGCCTAACACCCTGATATCACTGATGCCCAGACACCAGAGGTGGTACCACGTCTGGCAGCCGTCGCACTGGACGAGAGGACGCCCGTCATCTACACCTCCGCAGATGCACAACTCCTCGTCGGAGTCTTCGTCCCGCAGTTCTCGCTCCCTCCGCTCCTTTCGATATGACAGTGCTCGAACACTGCGTTTTGCCAGTAGCGCCGCTTTCGCATCACCTGGGTCACTAGGGAATGCAGACCGCTTTATCCTACGAGCCTTCCTGGGGTCCTCAGGATGAGCAAGGAGTGGTACCATCTTGCCTCTTCCTGGTCTGTAGGGCGTTGGATTCTGGGTGCCATATTCATAAACCGTACCCCACTGATCAGAAGGCAAGGCCTCGCTGTCACTCTCCACATCGGCTGCGCTGCTTGTAGGTGGACCGTCTGGCTCGTCATCGTCGGAATCGCGATCCAAAAACCTCTCGATCCACTTTAACCGCTCTTCTTCGTCTGCCTTGGCCGACTCTTCTCGCTCTTCCATACGGAGCCGCCATGGAAACTCTGCATCAGGCCAGTTGGGTTTATCGAGCATGTCTTCGGCCGCCAAAGCAGCAGCAGCCTCTGCAAAAGCTTTATTGTCCATTGAAGCCAAGTCGACACCCTTTTTCTTCTTGCGAGTCCCGCGCTTTTTGGCTGAGGAGCCTGATTCCTCGCCGATGGCTTGCGGCAGCTCGTTCGGGATGTCAAGCAACACCCGGCCTTTGCCTTCAAGCTCCACTGGGTACAATTTGGCTTTCAACCTCCCTTCGTATCGGTCGCTCTTGAAGGCAGCAAGGCGTTGTTGCTTCTTGAGCTCCTTCTCTGTGGGCGGTTGTGGCTCTTCCTTGGGCTGTTCAGGCGGAGTGACCACAGGGGTAGAAACGGGCAGGGCTGCGACGCCCACAGGAAGGGAAATGGGCTGGGGTTGGCGTACCCAATCGGCGGTGCG
Organism: Coprinopsis sp. MPI-PUGE-AT-0042; assembly: GCA_020736565.1. Lineage (NCBI taxonomy): Eukaryota > Fungi > Basidiomycota > Agaricomycetes > Agaricales > Psathyrellaceae > Coprinopsis > Coprinopsis sp. MPI-PUGE-AT-0042. The sequence goes on along the minus strand of JAHBOF010000179.1, from coordinate 110,601 downwards.
CTACAGCGTATGGTCAGCAGCCGTAGGGAACCATGTGTAAAACGACGCACATATCGACCATAGCCGCCCGCCATCAGGCTCTCCTCAAAGCTCTCCTCCGACGTCTCTTGGAACAGCTTGAGCCTGCGGCCTTTGTGAGGACTTTCCATGATTCCAACGGCAACGCTACGTTCACGACTGTCTTCATTCAATGCATCTGGATCAGCCTCCTCGAGCGAACGTTTTGCACGCTTGAGGTATTCTGGACGACGGCTTTCAGCTTCTTGAAGCTGGGAAAGATGGTTCTCCCTCATTGCTTGGCGGATACGCTCCATTTCTCCACCCGGAGCACGCATGGGCACGTCGAATGTGCTTGTTGAAGGCTGCGAGGGAATGCGTTGGGAGGAGGGACCGGCTGTTGGGAAGGGGACGTCTCTGGTTGGTATGGATTGTCGGCTTGGGGTTCGTGGAATGGTTGCTTTCGCCACAAAGGGAGAAGAAAGGGTGGATGGCGGGGCAGACTGCTCTGCCATTTCAGACGAACTTGAAGTTGGTTGAGCCGAATGGGGGTTCTTGGGGTTCGCAGGAGCGTTGAGCATGGAGTCGATGGAATACCTGCAGAAAGGGATCAGCGCCCTTGAGCAGGAAAGGCAGAAAACGGTGTGATGATGCGTACAGTCGTGATGTGCTTGAAGCACGAGATCTACAGTTCGAGGTGAGATATAAGCCACAGAGAGCAGAAAACTGACGCACTGGTTTGAGGGTGTCGCAGGGTTTTCATTACGGGAAGAAGTGTTTCGTGGATTAAAAGGACTGTGCGCCATGTCACAAGCCACCCTTAAATGATCCAGCGCTAAACACTCACCTAGAGGCGGGCGTTAAGATATGAGATGTACTGGACGGTGTGGGTGCCTCCTCCTGCGAGCTAAATCCCAAATTTCAGCTGACACTCGGGAACCCAGCGGCCATTCAACCAACCTTCTGTATGAAAGACGCTGAGGATAACTGCCTGACGAGGCTTGGGACCTAACAAGCATTTTGCTTGAGTAGGAGCAGAGGAGATGACCACAAAGACCGACTGACTGAGGAACAGGTGACTCTGGAGGAAAGCGGATAGCCGCAGGCAATCGGGTTGAATCCGACGGACTGTGCGTACAGCAACATCATGGCCACTGGTCAGGAAGTTTGGACCCGATATGACGAAGAACAAAGCCGACCTTTGGGGTGTTGGGAGCTGACTGTATTGTTTTGCAGAGAAGGCTGGGAGAAGACCTTCAGGCACTTTGTGAGAGCTAGATTGGCATTACGGTCAAGATCTGGAGTGTATACATTCATGAATGTTTGCGCACCTGGAATCTAATTGGCCTTGGTGATTCAGATTCCAGCTTCCTCCCTGCCTGCTTTGACCATCCACCTGGTTCATGGCTGACTGTTGGCTGTTCTGCCGAGGAGGTGTCTGTGTGCGGGGGTCGACCTCGATGGGAACGGCTGTTGGCCTTTCGGGAGACATGTCATATGCCAATTTGTGACAGAAAGGCTCTGGTGGATCTGGTTCAGGTGTCGCTGTCTAGGGTATCGCTGTAAGGGAATGATATTATTGAGGAATATAAGGAACGTTTTGGCAAATGTAAGAGGGTCGGGAAAAGGAAGAAGGCAAAAGCTCTCTTCGCTGAGACCCAATTAGTCAAGTTCAAGTTTCGCTTGCGTGGGAGTTTTGAGCCCATTCAAGATATTCCCTCAGGAACGTCATCTCGTTTTCTCACAGAGCTCTGACCCTGAACGACTAAAGTCGGCTGTTTCTACTGTTTTCCTGGGTGAGACTGGGCTGAAACTCCAGGCCATCTTCTGTGCTCCCAGTTGCTCAAATCTTTCAAAATCTCACCTGAAAACCAAGCTTTTAGATGCCCTTTTCCTCCCATCATTATCTCACTTTCGCTTGCCATGAAAATCGGACCAAGTGTTTCTGATACCGCCATGGAGACCGATTAATTGGTCCTCCCACCTATCAGTGCTGCTACTAGATATCTATTACGGTTGAGCAGGTCGATCTTGCAAATCCTATCCACGGTTGCTCACTCTGAGGACACTGAACCTCACCTCTAGACTCAGATAGGCCGACATTTGCTTCTTCCCTTCGCCTTTCGCACATACGCATAGTACAAACTGAACCAGGGTTAAACATGAGGCCAAGTCGTAAACTTTTTATTCCTTGCGAATCCTCAAGCGAATCGTGCCACAATCGACTTCCTACACTCGGCGGTCAGCCCAGAGTCGTTGGACTGGCCGATGTCGAGACGCGTTAGGAACCTGGAAGTCATGCGGAAGAAAACAATTCGGAGGGTATTTTGCTATAATACACGAAGAGCGTAGACAGTGGTTGTATCTTACAACTTAGCATGTGCAAGAACATAGCTTGACGACTCTTTCTTGCTCTTCACCTTGTCCACATCAGCCATTGAGACTGGCTTGCACTCGTGTGCATGGTTGTATCCAAGACTGTGTGAAAGAGTCGACACAGTGAGTACATTGTCAATAGTGCAAAAGACGGCTAGGAAGCTTACCGATCACGACCATCAGGTCCCCCAGGCTTGAAGAACTCTGGCCGTCTCAGCAGTGAGACAACGACAGCCCCTCCCAGGCCGATGTTGTGCACTAGACCAAACTTGCCTCGCTTATCTTGTGTGTCAAACAGGCCAGGAGCTTGCATTGGGCCTGCCCAGTCTCGGAGTTGCACTGCAAGGTCAAGGTATTGTGAGTGTGAGGTTAACAAGAGTAGGAAGGAGACGCACTCATGATGTAGAAATGCATGCCCAGCCCAGTTGCACCAAGAGGATGCCCCTTGGCTTCAAGTCCTCCGGAAGGGTTCACAACGAACTTGCCGCCATACTGTCCGATCGTTCAACATCAGCGCCAAACTTATTCTCATACGTAAATGACTTACAGTGTTGTCCCCTTTCTCAACCATCTTATGTGCCTCGTCCTCTTTACAGAGCCCAAGAGCAGCGTACGTGATCAACTCGTTCGCTGCAAAACAGTCGTGTAGTTCAACGACGCCGACCTGGTCTCTGCCCTCTCCAGCTTTGAAACCTGCTTCAGCAAAGACCCTGTCAGCGCACACTTTCGACATGTTGTAGCCAACGACATCCATAGCGGAGCGTCCTTCGAATGTGGAGGCACCGTCCGTGGTAAGACCGGTGGCGACAACTTCGATTGCTTGGTTCTCGAGCTTGTGCTTGTGCACAAAGTCCTCGGAGACGACAATGCAGCATGCAGCACCGTCCTGCGGTATTCACAAATCATGTGTGAGTGGGGTAGAAAGGGGATTGGGATGAAGAGACGCACAGATGTAGGGCTGCACATGAATTTGGTCAAGTTCCTGGTGATCTTGGGAGCACCAAGGACCTGCTCCTCGGACCAGCCATCTCTGAACTGAGAGTAAGGGTTGTTCATAGAGTGCTTGTGGTTCTTTGACGCTGGATCAGACCCCATGTAATCAATACTTGATTCCCTAGCCCTGAGAAGACAGAAGCGCACCAATCTTGGCGAGGTGCTCAACTCCTCCACCAAATTTGTCAAAGTATTCCTGAGCTCCGTTATCAAACAGCCTAGGTGCACCAGGTCCATGATTCTTCCCGAGCACCTCATCCTCCAACTGAACGGTCCTCTGGTTAAAGAGCAAGATGGGAGAAGGGCGATCAGGGAAGTTGGAGCCCAGAGAACCAGGCTTCATACGCTCGAAACCAAGGGCGAGAGCACATTCCACCTGGCCGTACTTGACGGCGTTGTTGGCCTGGTAGAACGCAGAGGATCCAGTAGAGCAGTTGTTGTTGACATTGACGATAGGAATATGGGTGAGTCCGAGGTTGTATAGGGAACGTTGGCCAGAGGTAGAGTCTCCATAGCAGTATCCAACCCAGGCAGCCTCGACTTCGTCGTAGTTTACACCAGCATCCAATAGTGCCTTTGTAGAGGCTTCAAGCCCCATGTCCTCTGTTGTCCTCGTCGCCCTGGGCTATTGGAAAGACACTCATGAATCAGCTCTGTTACATAGGATGTCTGCAGGGCATACCTTGATGAACGCTGTACATCCACCACCAACAAGAAATGTCCTTCGGCCAGGCATTATGCTTCAGGTGATACTCGTTATGCAAAAGCGTTTGCGGGAACCCAAGACGGAAGAGAGATGCGGGGTAAAGGAGAGCATATGATTATATACGATGAGCTGATGTCAGTGGCAATAGAGAGTGCCGGAGTTACCGGTTGGTTCAGAACTTTGAAGAAGAAGTGGAAGCCAAGTTGGAGGAGATCGACGGCCGCCGCGTTCGGGCGCCTACGTATTTGCTCATGCGCATCATCAGGGATGACATTCGGATTGTATGTATCCGCCAACTGGAGGTCAATTCAAAAGATATCTAATGATCTTCTCAACCACTCTGACACTGACGCTGTTCCCAATGAGCTTGTACTTGCTCTTCTTCGATACATCTGACGGCCAGACGAACTTTCGGCTTGTGTTGTCCCCCTGCTCTCCTTCTATTCTGTCAAAGCCAAAGATTCGCAATAGCTCTGACGGCGTGAAGTATCTCAACCTGAGGGGGTGCAGTATCTGCAGTGGATCGTCCAAAGATGATATGAAGTCTGGACTGGACCCATGTGAAGCTTGTGACTGAGCTTTCTGAACGCGTGCAAACTCGTCAAATGTACTTGTTGTCTCGATCGGGGAGTCAGCCACGGGGCCAGGGAGAGGGAAAGAAACTTGTACTCACATCGAGGTCCTCGTCAACCTGTAGAATAGACCCACTCCTCTCCACCAGGTGCGTGTATCCCCTCGTGAAGCAGCACGTCCGTTTGCTGGAGGGCAGGACGATATCAAACAGCCTTCCCCACTTCCCCAGTATCTTATCCGGCACACTGTACTCTTCCTCCTCCTCGTCTGTGAGCTTCGAGTCCAGATACACTCGAATCGGGGCCCCTTGATCCTGAACCGTCATGTGCGGATTTTTTCCCACGGTCTTTTGGGTCGAGGGTAGGGCAAGAAGGAGGAACGGCGACGAGCTATGCTCGAATCGTACGCCTCCGCCCTAGGTAACGCTAACTGCCCCCCCACTACCCAAGTCTAGGGTGCAATAGACGTTTTTCCGGTCCAAACGACGGAACTCGCGTATCTGCCAAATCTTCCAGACCGTAAGACGAATAAGCCCCGCACCACGTCTAAGCATACGAGAACGTTAGAGTACCTAGGAATCCCGGCCCTACACCCCATAGCCTGGCAATGAGCGAAAAGACCCATCCATGGCTTAATAGACAACGTCGGAGCCCATGAATGAAATGTCGCCCACAACCACACCCCGGTCCGTTAGACGTGTTTCGGAAGAAGGGAACAGTGAAGCCTCCCGAAAGGAATCTCCCCTGAGAATCGGAGCCCATAAACCCTAGCTGAAATTGAATGCCGGTGCTCCCCACCACTGAGACAGATAACAGAAGCTAGGCAAACGATGAACTTGGTGATCAAGAGCCAAGAAATGCAACTGAATTGACTCTCTCAGAAGCGAACAAGGTGTGATTCGCCCTGGACCAGACATCGAGACCCACAACCAATGACAAGGTCCCCGCCAGAACCATCTGCTGGCTAGGCGAGCACCTGGAGTCAGGCCACACAAACAGAAAGCAAAAGAACCCTCCTCTACACACTTGGTAGACCATCAGCCAGTGACCCAAAACTCTCAAGGCGAACTAAGGCCACCTCATCTACCAGGCAGGAAGAGAGCCCCTTTGTAACCAGAAGTGACGAACCACATTACGTCTCATGATAATCCAGGTCGGCGGACACCGGAGAAGACCGGACATAATAGCCAACACCCAGAACGCAGGATACCACTAGCACAAAACAAGTTGACCGGCTAGCAGCAATGCCGTTGACCCTGCAACCACTATAAAAGTCTGCCCAACCGCAGAGAACTCCCTATACCTGCCCCCCTCCTACAAGCGAATCCCACATTACCCCAACAGCCCTCAGACTCTACCATGCCGCAACCAAATGTAACGATTGACCTCTCCCAATACCTCGCCCCCCCAATCTGGGGAACCGAGACCACCTACACCTCTGGAAAGGAGTCAGCCTGGAGTTCTGCCCTTAAGCTCCTCACCAGACCCTTTGCCCCACTAACGTGCGGTGCCCATGCTGGGGACTACGATGTCACCGAGGGCCCTCAGGCTCGTGCAGCTACATCCACCCAGCTCTCCCCCACCTCAAACATGTCCCCCACCAGGAACGCCACCCCGACCGAAACCTGGTCCATTGAATATGAACTCCCTGAGAATGTTATCCTCACAGTTGGCCAGAGGGTCCGCCTCTGGTGCCGCAATGCCAGTGCGGCACCAAGAGCAGGCATCATCTCCACCATGACTGGTCACACGAATTCAGAGGTCCACTTCCTTGTTCGTGAAGATCCACCCAATGACTACGACCTCACCATCTACCTTCGGGTACCCATCCACGCAACTAGCCTGGTTGAGGGAAGCGGGATCCTCCACTGGATGCGCTTGAGGTTCATCCTCCAAAGGAAGCTACTCGGTGACCAGAACGCCAAATTAGCAGACGACCAGGAACGAGGGGAAGACATGGACGACAATATTGAAGGTCTAGAGATAACCACTACCCTCCCAACAAGGACTGACACGGAGGACCAGCAGCGCTCCGGAGCCCTGCAAGAACCCAGATGTCCAGTTGCCTCGTCGGGGGCAACAGCAACCTCCGCCATCATTGCCCTGGGCCAGACTGCCCGAGTCCACCGAGGAAACTATGACTCCCCTCAAAAGAAGACCCCCAGAATGGCATCGACCTCAACCCTGAAAGATAATACCAGGCCTCTGGGACGACAGCACGTCAGGCAGAGGAGCCACTCTGCCGCCGCAGCAACGAAGAAGGTTGCCCCAGAGAACTTCTGAGATAGCCAAGTTGAGCCAGAATAGCCTCGAGAAGACCGCTGCCTGAGAACTAGATATCATCTGAACCACCCTCTAGCCGCACCGAAGTACATACTGCCGAAATATTACAAGTTAGACCACGATATCCTGCTACGAAAATAGTGCACCTACCCGAGTGACCGTCGCAGATCAAGCCTGATAAGATCAACCGTGGGAACTACCAAGACGCTCGCGCGGAAGATCACGGTCAGCCAACCCCTCGCCTCACGACAACCACGACATGCCGGGACTCGAACACTACGCAGCAGAACGAATAACGGAACAAGACCAGCCTCCAACTCAACCACGGCCAAACGAAGCCGCCTCAGCGCAGCCAGGAACACGGAACGCAGGCCTGGGTAGCAACAGCGGCTGACCCATCGACCAAATCCAGGGGAAGAACCGCCGCCCCTCGAATACCGAACATCGCAGACCCTGCAACCCGCCGGAGGGCGCGTGAGCGCTGTTCTGGGGTCCTAGCCGCCCCAGGATCCTGAGGGGACACCAGCTACAACACCAACGCCGCGAGCGCATCCCCTCGCACGACGCAGTCCTCGCCAGCCTCACGGACGACCAGTCGCCCCTCCACCCAACCACAGCCGCGCCATAGCCTATGGCCCCCAGGACACGTAAACCAGCAGGAGACGACCACACCACGGCGGGGACCCCCCCTCGTAAACGGCACGAAGATAGAACCCAGCCAAACCCGATCCTGGCGAGGATCTCCTACCGTAAAACGAAACGCGAAGTCGTATAAAAGGTGCGCCCGCCCCCCATCCTCTCCCTATACAATCATAACTCACCCCAGCTCATCTCAACCACAGCAGCCCCATCGACCTATCCACTCACTCCTACGAAGATGCCCAGGGCTAAGCGTCACACCAACCCGTTCGAAACCCTCGAGAACGACCCGGGCCAAAGCTCCCCAGAACCGGCCACTCCCCTGGACAACAAGGCCAAAGCATCCCCATACGACCGCCCCAAGGGGAAGGATAAGCTTGTCCTGCCGCCGGCTGGGATAGCACCAAACTCCATCCGACTCTACCTTCGCTCGTCCAGCGGCAAGATCGCGGATGGCAAGAAGCCTTTCACTCTTCCTGGAAGCTACGCCGACGTCACGGCTGGTGGCTCGCACACCCCCACGAGGATCGTCGCCCCTAGACACCACGCTAGTCGCCCCAGTCACGTCGACGACGACGACGAAGACGACGACATCATGGCTGTCGAATCCCTTCCGAAAGAAACGAGCGCTTCTACCGCTCCTGCCCCCGAAGTCCAAATGACTGACGCTACCAGGACCCAAGCCTTGTGAGTCGACATGCTAAACCCCACGACCCCCATCTCACAACCAGTCCAGAGACAACGAGGAAGGCGTATCAGCGTCTATCCACGCCATCCCGACTATGACCAAGCCCACGGCCGTCGAAGCCAAGTAAGCCGTCCGTGATGATCCACCGCTCAAACGCTCACCAAAATTCCAGATCCCTTGAACCAAATACGGCTCAAGGATCCGCTACTGCCCCACTCGCCCCCGCCCCCACCACGGCTTCCCATACAAATGACGTCGTGAACCAATCAACCTCCCCCAACTCTGCAGCCTTCCCCTCCGCTTTCTCGACTGCCGCCGATATCGCAAACGTCAACCAGCCTCCCGCGAAAGGTGCCACCCCCTTAGATCTTGATACCGCCCCAGCCCAAGCCTTCCCCCACGGTGCCACGACGTACGACCTGGAGTCCCTACGAAGTTTCCACAACAACTGGGCCCTTGCCAGCGACGACGAGGATGAAGCCTATCTGGACGACGACGAAGGCGAAGACGAGACCAGCCCTTACCGCTCTCTCGGCCTTACATACCTCCACGACTTCGAACGTTTCACGATCGAAATCAACGAGAAACGCGTCTGGGAGGGTGTTCCCGAGCATAAGAAGATATCATGGTCAAAGATTCCAGGGGAGAAGATGATCGCCTGGTGTGGGTATGCGAAACCCACCGCCGATTTTATGGTCCGCAACGAGAGGATCCTGGATGGAGCCTTCTACCTATCCGGAGCCCGGGACATACACATTCTCAACACAGACGTTGATAGCGGACCCCAGGGGAACCCGCCCCATAGGCAGCTACAACCATACCTCATCACCGGCCTGACCTTCGATCAGGCCCAGTCCCTCGAAGAGGGGGAATACGCTGTCACCGCGGACTCCTTTGTTATCTTCAAACCCTTCACCATCCCGAATCCAGCTTTCGTCGCCGCCTTCCCGGGCATCCCCCTCCGCAACGACAAACCGCACCACAAGCCAACCGTCCGCAAAGCCTTCAGAACCATGATGGAGAAAGTTCGCCCTCACGTCACGGGCTTCCTTAACGTCCACCATGACCGCATCCCAGACCACATTGCTGCCACCAAACGCTACAACCTCCTCCTTAACACCCTTGAGGTTGAAGCCCTCCAGACCTCGAATAAAGGTGCAGACTCCGTTACCTGGGTCGCCTACCTCAACCCACCGACGTCAGACCCCACAGCTTGGGAGAAGTTCGCCGTTGCTGTGAAAAAGCTGCCTCTCTTGATCAACGACTACCCATACTACGCCTACCGTGACGACTACCACTGCAGCGGGTGCCACGCGATGAACCACCCGTCCTCGAAGTGCCCCTTCCGGTCAATCAACGGCTATACCCAATGCTTCTTCCCTTCGTCCAACAGCGTGAATGTGGTCAACGCCGATACCAGCTCTGTCCCAGCACCCGCCGACAACATATTCCTCTCCCAGCAACCCGCCGACAACCCCTTCGACTCCACTCCGGAACCTCTCCCTGCATCGTCCCACCGTGGCGACCACGACAACAGCCAACCTAGTATCTCGAGCCACCAACCCCCTCCCCGCGTGAACCATAAAGGGAACCACCCCAACGGCTCCCCCGGACCCGCTCGGGGACTCAATAACCGAGGCAGGGGAACAACCTCTCGTGGTAGAGGCCGTGCCCGTGGCCTCTGAGCCACCACTCGTGCAAGCTGTGACCGCGTCTGGGGGACCACGACCCACCCGTCGTACTCCTCTTCCCTGCCCACAAACCTATACCCCTATCCCATCGACCATCGATCGACCCTCTCTCTCTCTCTCTTTCTCTCTCTCCTCTCTCTCTCTCTTTCTCTCTCTCCTCTCTCTCTGGGCTCTCTCTCTCTCTCTCTCCTCTCTCTCCGGGCTCTCTCTCTCTCTCCTTCCCTCCCTCCTGGCTTTCAGAGTACCTACACGGGTGCCCGTGGAAGGCTCTCTATCTCTCTCTTTCCCTACCCCTTTTCCCCCCTATACCTTTACCTCCGTGCTGCATTGTCCTCGGATCTGCCTTCTGACCACATTCACTTTCACTTGAGCAGTGCTCCCCTTGATCAGAAACACCTGTACTCTCCTTGATTAGATGGCCACCCTTCCTCCCCTTCCCCCTGCTGTTCCCCTATCTTTGACCCACCCTATTTATAGACAGCCGCACGCGCTTGTCAACCGTACATGTCACTGTTAGTTGCCTATCATTCTATTTCCAGACCGACATACTCGCACCCTAGCTAGCCTGTCATGTTGCCCCCCCCCCACACTCTTTAAATACACACTCTCCTTCAGAACCAGTGTGCTTGAGAAGTCCCGAGCTAAGAGTTTATCCTCGCAGGGGTTAAGGTGGTACCTTATGCGACACCCCTCAGTGCCTCATATACTGGCTCCCGAGTTTCAGGAAAGCACTGAGTCAAGGCCGGGTTCACCAAGGCCTAAAACGGCAAGCCCAATGGGATTGGAGTCATGTCGGTAAAGTGGAAGTGGAGGAGGATTTGATCCATCAGTACACTTCTGCAAAGACTCGACCGGCTCGCTCGCCGGTATAAAAAACAGGGGCCCGTCCCGCTAGCACAGTCACGCGGGAGCAAACGGTTAATCTGTGGACCTTTTCCTACCATACATAAGGATCTGCCACCGGAACGCAGCTATGCCGGAGAGGGAACTGGAGGGACTGGCCCACTCGTCCGCCACGCCGAAGCTCCCGAGGAAGGCTTCCCTCTACCTGAAGACGGGCTACCCCTGGTTACGGCTAGGGGCGAAGACGAGGAAGTCGATGAGGCAATGAACAGCTCAAGCGAGCACGATGAACAAACCGAGGACGATACTATGCCCGAGCAAGCTGCAATTCGCTCTATAACCAACACAATACCACCCCATGCATCACTACCACGAACCCTAAACGACATGTTTACGAATACTATCACAAACTACTTCAGCCTGACCAGCGCACGCCCGACCGAAATGGTAGCAGGGTCAAGGAGACCATCCAAACCAAAAAAGAACCTGAAATCGAGTATACGGGTGGCAACCTTTAATATGAGAGGAGGAGGTTCGGATGACACCATCAACAAGTGGCAACACATCCGCCAGATCATGAAGGAGAACAAACTGGGCATACTCGCTGTCCAAGAAACCCACCTCAAGCCGAATCTTGTCACCAACCTCAACGGCCAGTTCGAAGCAAACACTAGGATCATTAACTCCATGTACAGCCTGAACCCCAATGCGGCAGGGGTGGCCTTTGTACTCAACAAGAGTTTTACTAGGTGGTCGGATTCAAAGACCTACGAAATAATCCCTGGGAGGGCACTCCTCCTGTCAACCCCGTGGAAGGGGAATAAGAGCATAAATATCCTAAACGTCTATGCACCGAACTCTAACTACGAAAACCGAAATTTCTGGACGCACTTATCTAGCGAACTGAAGGACCCAAAGTACAAGGATCTACAGCCGCACATCGTCCTAGGGGATTTCAACAAGGTCGAGGACTCGATAGACCGACTACCCATAAGCCCTGATGACCCTGCATGCCTGGAAGCCCTCCGAGCCTTCAAGACTAGACTAAAGATAAGGGATGGCTGGAGGGACGAAAACCCGGAAGAAATAGAGTTCACCTACATGCAAGACATCTCCACCAACACCCCATCACAGTCCCGCATCGACAGAATCTATGCCACAGACGAGACCCTCCAGAATAGCAGAAACTTCCAGTCCTATCATAGTGGCCTATCCACAGCAGATCACAAAATAGTACAATTCCAGCTCTTCGACCCAAGCTCCCCTGACATAGGGACTGGGCGGTGGGCCATGCCGACCTATGCAGTCGAAGACGATGAGCTAAACGAGAGTTTTAGAGCCTTTCTAGAAGAGGCCACATCCCAAGTGAGTGCGCACCCAACAGACGACGACCAAAGCGAAGGAGAAAATCCGGGCCCACAAGTAGTCATGGCAAGGCTGAAGTCCAGGATCCGATCCCATACCAAGGAATGGTGCAAGAAGAGGGTTCCAAAGCTGAAACAATTAATTAAGACCAAGGCAGCAGAGGTTGCGAGGACAAACAAGGACTACTCCATGAGTGCAGCAGAACGAAGGGAGGTATCTGGGAGACTTGAGAACGAGATCAAGACCATCACAGCCAAAATCCATAGCAGCAACCGCTTGGATACGCAAACAAGATATATAGTGGAGAACGAAGTCGTAGGCAAAGTGTGGATAAGTGCCCACCAGGACAAAAAACCACGAGATGTTTTTAAAGCGCTTGCCACAATGAACGAGGACAGTGAAGAGAAACTGGTTTACGACTCGGAAGGGATGGCAGAAATCGCACGCGCCCACCATGACTCAATACAGCGGGAAGGGAGGTGCTTCGAGATACCCATAGAACAGCGTAAAGGAATGATCGATGAAACCCTGGAAGAGCTCACCGCTAAACTGAGTCCAGAAGAGAGTACCTTCCTGGACCAAGATTTCGATCCAAGCGAGATCCGGAACACCATAAAATCCATGCCTAAGTCAAAGGCGCCCGGCCTTGATGGGATACCTGCGGAAGTATGGGCAAATCTCATTGCGGAACCGTCAGGGGATCCCAAGGCAGATGGAAACGAGCCCAAGGACATAGCGTGGCTCCTCTCAAAGGTCTTCTCAGACATAGCCGAGAATGGAGTGGCGGAGCAGACAGACTTTGCGAAAGGATGGCTCTGCCCCATCTTTAAAAAGAAAGATCGGGCTAAGATTGAGAATTACCGCCCCATCACCGTCCTCAATGCAGACTATAAGATCATGACCAAAACACTAGCAACGAGGCTTGCAAAACCCGCCCTAAACATAATACATGCAGACCAAGCCGGATTCATGAAGGGAAGGAGAATAGAGGACCAGACCGACCTTATAAAACTCATGATCGACTGGTGTGAGGAAGAGGAGCAGAATGGCCTCCTGGTTTTTCTCGACCAGGAGAAGGCATACGACAAGATAATGCATGACTTCCTTTGGGCATCACTGGAAGCGGTGAATGTGCCTGACCGGTTCACCACCTGTGTAAAGAACTTGTATGAGAATGCAGAGACGTCCGTGATACTAAATGGACTAGAGAGCAAGCCCTTTCGGGTCACGCGTGGGGTGCGCCAGGGAGACCCTCTCTCGTGCCTACTGTTCAACATTGCCATCGAGTCACTCGCAGCGGCCATCCGAAACTCCAACCTTAAGGGCTTTGAAATCCCTGGGCATAGCGAGCGCCTGATAGCATCCCTCTTCGCAGACGACACCACTGTTTTCCTATCCCACCAGGACAGCTTCGACGAGATGACCAAAATCCTACAAAGGTGGTGCCTAGCGTCTGGTGCCAAATTTAATGTCGAGAAGACGCAGGTGGTCCCAGTTGGGACATGTGGCTACAGGAGGAGACTCCTTACCACGAGAAAGCTGAATGAACTCTCAGGAGAGCGAATACCAGAGAACATCAGGATTGCAAGAGAGGGGGAGGCTACCCGAGCTCTGGGTGCTTTTGTGGGCAACGGGGTAGACGAAGCAGCAGTCTGGTCACCCACCATGGAAAAATGCGAGTCCAAGCTGAGACCATGGAGAAGGTCAACACACAGTCTAAACGGTAGACGCCTGATTCTAAACATGACAATAGCAGGCTGCACTCAATATAGGACGAGGGTGCAAGGAATGCCCAACGATGTCCTCAAGCATTTCCAAAAGATGTCAAACGATTTCATGTGGGATGACGGCAGCCCAATGGTGGGAATAGAGCATGCAAGGAAGGACAGGGACGTAGGTGGACTGAAGTCCACTGATCTCGGTGCAAGAAACGAAGCAATAAACCTTATGAGACTCCAAGCCTACCTGAGGTTTGGTCAGGACAGGCCTAGGTGGGCCTTCTTGGCCGACCAGCTCCTAGCGAAGAATATACCCCAGAGGCACAAAGTCGACGACCCTGGAGTAGCCCTAAACATGTTCCTGCAAAGCTGGGAAGCGACGACCCGTACCGACAGAAGCAAAGCCCCCTGGGTGATACGACAAATGGTAAAATCGGCCAAAGACTATAATGTGACATTCCTACCTCAAAACCCGAGTGACCTACTGAGGAGGAGCATGCCAATATGGCACCACCTGGGACTCGCAGGAGACGGTAACTCTAGACGGAACAGCAGCCACTCCAACTGCCTGAGGACCACCCACGAGATTCTGACAGTAGGGGATCTATCGGACTTTGTGGAAAACCACACACCCGAGTTCCCAGCCTCTCACCTGAACACCCCACCCCTGGCTACCCAAGATATAAATCCGCAGAAGAAAAAGACGAGGCGGGGTAAGAGGAAACTGTACGTTCCCAAGAAAAGAATCCCCGCTCCCAAGAGGAGGTGCGTCTGCGAAGAGTGCACTGTACTACACGAGACAGGATGCATAGACCCCGACGGCTGTAGGGAAACGGCAGGAAAGATCCTCTGTAAGCTACCAGTGGGATGGAAGCCCAACCGAGACCACCCCGACCCAGGAGAGGAGGACTACAGCCCCAACGAGCTATACGACAGCAGCAACGGTGCTGAATTCACAAGAGAAACCTCCACAGGAGATTCAATATCCAGTGGTTTCAGAGTCTTCGTAGAGAATGTGAGTGGCCAAACGACTCTACCACGTGCGCTACCCCCGATGGAGAAGTCAGACCTGAGGCCCACACTCAACGTCTACACCGATGGATCATGCGAAAGGAACGGCTCAGAGGAAGCCAGAGCAGGGGCAGGAGTCTGGTTTGGACACGGGGATCTGAGGAATATATCGGTGAAAGTGCCACACGGCATCGTGCAGTCAAATAACAGTGGGGAGATCTTGGCGATCCTCCTGGCGGTTCGACATACACCTGCGAACGCAGATCTAATAGTAAATAGTGACTCCCAGACTGCGATTGATGCTCTCACCACAAGCAGACAGAGGATGGAGGACGGGGGATGGGTCGACTTCGATAACAAAGAGCTCCTCGAGCCCCTGATCGCTGAGCTTAGGAGCAGAACGGGCAGAACTAAGTTTGTCAAAGTAAAGGGACACAGTGGCGACACTGGCAACGACGGGGCGGATGCTCTCGCGAAGGAAGGGGCAGACATGACGCTTGAAACCCCCATTGATCTAACAGTCCCTGTCGACCTCAGGATCCCCGGGGCACGGCTGTCATCTGCCACCCAGTCGTCGCTCTACAGAGGCATCCTAGCAGCACAGTCCAAGAAAATACGCCCTAGAAGAACGACCGAGAGAAATGTAGCAATAGCTCAGCACGCCGCACTAGATAAATCTGGCACGACCCCTAACAGCGAAATGATCTGGAAGAAAATTAGGGGCCGAGATATTATAAGCAACAAAACAAGGAACTTCCTGTGGAAGGCAATGCACGGTGCCCTTAAAGTAGGTGAACACTGGGATAAGATGCGCAACTACGAACATAGAGCAAAGTGCCGACAGTGCGACACCACCGAGTCCCTCGAGCACATCCTGCTGGAATGCCGCAGATCAGGCCAAGACACCGTATGGGAGATGGCAGGGAAGCTAGCTGAGACTAGAGGAATCGAGGGTTGGGCCAAACCGAAATGGGGGGACATCTTGAGCTGCTCCTTTGCAGGTGAAGGCACAGACGCAGGGACAAGGCGGCTGCTTGCAATAATTGTGTCGGAATCGGCCTACATAATATGGCTCATCAGATGCCAGTGGAGGATCGGAAACGGCGAGGACGAATCCAAATTCCCCCACCAGCAGGAGATCCGGAACAAATGGCTCAAACATATCCGGAATAAGAAAATGGGAGACCTGAACGCAGCAAGGATGTTTGAGCAATATAGGATAAAGCAGACGATCAATGTACAACTAGTCCACGCAACGTGGAAGAACACAAGTCTAGTCGACGAGCCGACCCCCAGAGGTCGCACAACGGGGTTTTGTAGTGGGTAGTGGCTCCGGCTCATAGTCCCACATATCCTTCCCTCCGAAGGAATGCGTAAAGGCATTTTTCCCCGGGAAGGTACACCTGTCTGCCCAGGCCGACTTTGTCGGTTGTAGAAGAGGGGATCTTATGATCCCTGGTGGACGGATCCCTGGCGCCTAGCGCCAGGGATCAGGGTACCTCAAAAAAAAAAAAAAAAAAAAAAAAAAACAGATACACTCGAATCTCTTGATTTTCCTCTTCGTTGGAGGCCTCCAGATGCAGTTCATCAGGGATGTATCTCCACACTTTCTCTTCCTCTTCATCACCCTCCTCTTCATCCCCTGCAGGTTCAAATGGTGCAGTCCTCTTCGCAAGCATGTAGTACCTCAGCCTGGAATTGGGTATGCCGAGCTGGAGGGGGTTCACTAGGAGTTCTCTAACCCAATAGCCGGCTGCTTTCAATACCTCGTTTTGCACTCGTCTCGTTGTCGAGCTCTCGTATCCCGCGACGTTCTCCACTAGAATGTACTTTGGTGCATGTCCACTCCCAACGAGCCCGGGGATGACATCCTGGAGGAGATGGAGATATGAATGGGCGCGTGGGTCGAAGGCACCTCTCGCATTTGGATTCAGCACGGTGTAAGGCTGGCAGGCGGGAGAGAGGAGCCAGATCTCGGCGTTGTAAGAGGCAAGGATGCCAGGTGTGAGGCCAGATATATCCACCTAGAGTTACTCGTTAGAAGGTCAGCACCAATACGATGAAATTACAGGGAAGAGTAAACGCCTACTTTTTCGACGATGTCCTTCCCATGGTTGGCTTCGTAGACTCGACAAGCTGTTTGGTCCCAGTCAAAGGCTCTGACCACTTTGTGCTCTCGATCAACTCTTGAGAGTGCGAGGTGCAAACCACCTATTCAGGCAGGCTTCAGCAGCTTTTACAGCACTGCGAAGTATTGAAATCCCACCGATTCCACTGTAGAATTCTAGAGCACGCATTCCTGTATGAGGTGAAGGAGTGAGGGCAAGATCACTGGCGCTAATCTTGGCCTGATTGTTCCCATGACCCCTATCTCTCACCTCACCCTCACCCTGTACAGTTAGATCTGGAAGCATGAAGGCAAACGTGGGCGCAAGAAATTTCAGAGGCACATTTGTCGACACACCTGCTCTAGGAGAACTGCGTATCTACCACGACCACATTCTATCCGTCGGTTCTGAGGGTTATATAACTCGCTTCGAGCCTTTCTCTTCCTCTAACACTGGCGCTAGCACCACCTACTCGGATGACGGCGGTATCGACATTCAGCAAGTACCTCCGGGCTCTTTTCTACTTCCCACTTTCACAGATCTGCACCTCCATGCTCCTCAGTATCTATATCAGGGAACAGGGCTTGACCTCCCACTCATGCAGTGGCTTGATACCTATACCTACGCCGCAGAGGAGAAGCTGGATGCTGACCCTGAGCTTGCGAGGAAGGTATATGGTAGCTTGGCAAAGAGGCTAGTGAAGAATGGGACTGGTGCCGTATCATTTTTTGGGACTATCAAGGGGGATACCAAGTGAGTTTCCTGTTCCCGCACTTCATTAGGGTGGAGAGTTTATGGCTTTTGGATGCCTCAAGCCTCATACTTGCAGAAATAATGCAAGCCACCGGAATCCGAGCGCGGATAGGCAAGCTTTCGATGGATATATCATCCCGTCCTACATATGTGGAAGCATCCTCGTCCGTTTCTCTGGACGCTTTAGCGTCCTTCGTCAACGCGTGCCATGCCCTTGTCGCAGAATTGCCTCTGCACGAGAGGTTGGTTGAGCCGGTTTTGACGCCGAGATTTGTGCCTACCTGCTCAGACGAGCTACTTCGGGGGCTCACCCAACTCTCATCTTCTGGCGCCACGAAGGGTTGTGCCTCTACGGGTACATCGGGCGATCGTCCCCGGAGTCCTACACTCCCCATCCAATCACACCTCCTTGAAGCGTATGACCAGCTCACTTGGGTTCGCTCGACTCGCGGAAAGGAAGACATCGATGTATTCGATGATGCAGGGCTATTGGGACCCAAAACCCTACAGGCGCATTGTACATTTGTATCGGTACCAACACCTGGACTCTACGACTTCTGCCGATGGTAAACCCACCCATCCCTTGAGCGACCTTGAACGCCTTGCCCTCAGCGGGACGGCAGTTGCGCATTGCCCACTCTCGAATGTGTACTTCTCGGAGAGACCTTTCCCACTTCGAGAGGCACTTTCGCTGCGAGTCGAGGTTCCGCCAGGTCGCTCTCCGGACGAGGCGGTAGGACGCGTGAAGGTGGGCCTTGGGACGGATATCGCAGGTGGTTATAGCAGCGATATGATGAACGCCATGCGGAATGCTGTACTCGTCTCAAGGATGAGAGAAAACGAGCGAAAGACTGAGGCGTACGGAGAAGGTTCAAGAGGATAATGTCGCTACTGTCAAAGGAAGTGTGGGTAATGACGCACAGGCGTCACTAGCGATAACGTGGAAAGAGGCATTGTACCTTGCGACAAGAGGAGGGGCGATCGCACTCGGCCTCGTTCCTAACGGTGGGGTGTTCAAGGTTGGCTCACCGTTTGATACTCAGATGAGTGCGTATCTCAATCATTGTCCATTCTGATGGTCTGATTTTAATATGCCGCAGTTCGGTTGTGGGAGGCATCTCGAGGGCAGGAGGAGGCACAAGGAGTAGCCCCTCTAGATTTTTTCGGCCTGTCACCTCATGTGGTCGTGACGGAAGAGATGTTGGAGAAGTGGTGGTGCCTAGGCGATGACAGGGGTAGGGCAGGAGTGTGGGTGCAAGGTAGAAGGATCTTGTAGGGCGACAAGGTCTCCAAGAGACTGCATCTTTCAGAAAGTGTTGCACATTTTTCTTGGAGCAGTTAGTATCGGGAGGCAATAGCATTTGGCGAATGGAACTCACCAGTGTTCTTTCATCGTTGGGGTTCGCTCTCGAAAAAGTGTAAGGGCTCAATCACCGAACGGATGGTCCTAGACCTAGAGGCGCCTGCTGTCTGGACCAAGACGTGTCATAAATAGATACCTGGCCCTCGGTCAGGCTGAATGGATTGTGTTGCGTAGCCTGCACGCTTATCGGTGAGAAACCGCAGTTGCATAGGATATACTTCAAACATGATATGAACCAGCAGTGTTAAGGACTTACAAGATACACAAAGAGGACAGGGAGAGTATTATGCAATATGCATCGATGGGACGTGTACATACAAGTGGGTTATCATGCAAGGTGGCTGGCACGGGTGAAGGAAAGCGAAGCGAACGGGTCACGCAAAAGTGGGTACCACGGCTGCATTCATCAGCAGCAGCCTTGCTGTATCTGGGCGGCGGGTTGGTTGACCTTTACAGAGTCGGACGTTGGACCGGCCCCAGCACCAGAAGCGTCGTTCGAAGAGTCGATGAGCCGTGCTTTGATATCCCTGCAGAAGAAACGGACGTCGGTCCTGAGACTCTAGGCAATGGGCGACAGCGTGGACATACCTTGCAAGTGTAAAGAACGCATCTTCAACACCATCATTGACCTTTGCCGAGGTCTCCATAAACTTGACACCAAGCTCGTTTGCAAGCTCACGGCCCTGCTCTTCTGTCACAGCACGCTTGTCTGTCCAGTCCGACTTGTTGCCGATAAGAATCTTGTTGACTCCTTCTGACGCGTGCTGTTCAATGTTGGAATGCCATGCACGGATGTCTAGCGTCGCAACAAAGTCCCATATCAAAGTCCGGTCAGTATGGTCCGCACATAACAACCAAGGGGAGATAACTGACTGTTGAATGACCGTTCGTCTGTGACATCGTAGACCAGCAGGATGCCCATGGCACCCCGGTAGTAAGCAGTTGTAATCGTCCTGAAGCGCTCCTGGCCAGCAGTATCCCACTATTACATGCGTATTAGCACCAGCGAACATCTTGAGGTTGGCCCAAAAGGACGACATACGATCTGCAGCTTAATCCTCTTGCCGTCCAATTCAATGGTGCGAATCTTGAAGTCAATGCCAATAGTGGTAATGAATGAAGGAGTCCATGCGTCGTCGCAGAAACGAAGTAAGAGGCAGGATTTGCCGACACCTATCCCAGAATGTTAGCCATCCCAATTCCAGAACGTTAGAATGGGCAGTCATACCAGAGTCGCCGATGAGAAGCAGCTGGAGCCAAATTAAAACCCTGTAAGCACTGGTAGACCCTGAGCTAGACAGGCTGACAGACCTTGATCAAGAAGTCGTAATGGGGCGGCGGCATGGTTATACGAATCGAGGAGTATAGTCAATAGTCGAGGTGTTATATAAAGGGGTAATGGCTGGAAGAAACGAAGAGGGAAATGGGATTCGACCTCCGCTCATACAGAGCACGTGGCTACACGGCGCAGCAACGCCATCAGGCGCGCCAATTCTGTTTCTAGCCGACTGTCATCATGTCCTCATCGCGTCCAACCTCATTTTATCGTCCCTGGACGGCCTCTAGGCCTACAACTACTCACAGTAATCGTCCGCGGACAGCCCAGTCGCGTCCTCAGACGGCAGTGTCTGCGGTTCAACCGGAAGGGAATCATGTCATCGCGCTTCTCGAAGGTCGCGGCGTCTCGCGCGAAACGGGCATTGCTGCGCTCAACCGGGACACGGGTCAAGTTACTCTTGTTCAGGTGAATCAGAATGCGACGATTATCTGACTGCGTTGCTGCGAGATTTGTATTCGACCACGAGACTCACTTGCAAACGCCTAACCAGGTCGCGGATTGCCCGACTTATGTGAAGACCCTACACCAAATGCACCTTCATTATCCTTCAACGGTTCTTGTACCTGATACGTTCTTATCAGCTTCCGATGCTGCATTCTCTACTTCTGGGAAACGATCTGGATCAACTTCGCTCTTGGTTGAATACGTTCTTGAGGAGTTTCCAAACGCACAGATTGAGCCCGTCGGGCGGCGATATTGGAATGACAATGGTGGTAACGCGCAACATGTTCTCATCCCCAGACTGGCGCCGATCAGCTTTTAGGTCTGGAGTTTATTCTCCAGCTATGCGTCGAAAACGACGAGCGTGCAGGGACTATACTTGCTGTCGGCGACAAGTGCCCAACCCGCTACGTGCATATATGAGTCGTGCTGATTACATCCTAGGTACTATGCCCTATCAGCTGCGTGTGCGCTATTCAAATACTACGAAGCAAAAATGAATACTCGCTTCGCTGCGGCATCTCTCCGGATCCGGTATGTGCCTGTCGAAGGTACGATGATGATTGACAGAGATACTGCGCGCAATCTCGAGTTGGTAGGAAATATGACGTTCAAAAAGTCGCCTCATTCTCTCTTCGGGTACGCATCTTCTACCTTTTAACTTCTCGCGGCTGAATCTACTGCAAGGATATTGAACCACACCTTTACTGCGATGGCTGCGCGCCTGCTGCGAGTCAATATCCTTTCACCGATCACAGGTACGTCAGCTCTCCTTGCCTTCGTCCGGTCCAGAGCAATTCACTGATGCGCAGACCTCAGTCGAAGCATCGATCCATGCCCGTCTTGATGCTGTTGAGGAGCTGATCAACTCGGAGGACCGGTTCAACTACGTTCGCGACGCATTGAAGGCTCTGAACAAGCTGGATCTTGACAAGCTCATAATCACGGTAGGTGTCCCTCTTCCTCCGCCCTTCCACCGCTCTTGATCGCGGGCAACAACAGCTCGCATCTTCCGAAGCAAAGGAAAATGTAAAAGCAAAGCCAGCGTCTCAACGGGTGTCGCAGATGCTGAGTCTGCGAAATGTCGTCGCTCAAGTTCCGGTGCTGAAGAAGGCCCTCGAAGGATGTCGCTCCACACTGTTACGAATTCTTTGTGAAGTAACTGCCAGAGCCTCTGAACGAGCGATTAGCCCTCTGAACGAACGCATCTGCTCCCCTGCAGATGATATCGGACGAACGGCTAGTCCTCATCGAACGCCTTGTCAATGCAAATTTGAACGAGGAGACTGGTCTCAGCAAGGTGAATATTCCTGAATGCCCCTCTCAGTCACTCAAGGCTTAGCAAACATTGCTCTTAGGGTGGGATTGGTGCCATTAATTCCCGTGTCTACGCCTGTCCGAGCGAACCAGAACAGACTTCTTGACGTCGCTCGTGAAACCTACAAAGAGAATGTCGGGAGACATATACGAGCTCAATCACTCTCTTTCCGAACAGCATGATCTACCGCTCGTGCTTGTCTATCAAGATAACGGAGGGTTTGTATTCTCGCTCAAGAAAGATCAACTGGAAGGAGAACTTCCGCAGGGTTTTATCAACGTGATAGCCAAGAAGGGCAAGTATACATTCTCAAGCATGGACCTGGTACGTAATGCCTTTCATTAGTTTCATAACCGCTCGTAGACTGACGTCGTAATGTAGAAAAAGATGAATGCCAGGATGAAAGATGCCTTAGATGAAACTCTCCTTCTGAGCGACAAGTAAAGAAACTTTCTAAAGATGCCTCAGTGGACCAACTGACCTTCCTCGGTGCAGGATTATCCAAGACCTTACTGCTGAGGTTATTAACCATGTGGGAGCGCTTTACAAAGCCTCGGAAGCTGTGCGCCACTTTGTTCTCTCCTTTCATAAACCCGACCTTAAATGTCATAGATCGCTTTGGTTGATATGCTGTGGTCATTCGCCCACGCCTCTATCAGTACGTCGTCACCTCTCGTCGTCTCAACCCTACTGAAGGGTTGACATGCTACTAGTCAAAAATTACAGTATGTCCCCTCCCTCCTCACAATGCCTTCCACTGGAAACCCAATCTTTCTTAGTCCGTCCCTGAGTTCACTGGAACTCTCGCAATCAAATCCGGGCGCCACCCTGTTCTGGAGACTGTGCAAGCTGCTGGAACAGTTGTAGCGAACGACGTGTATTGTGACGCGTCCTCGTTATTCCAGATCATCCAAGGACCAAAGTCAGTGTCCATGCCTGAAGCCTTTCAACGAACTTACCAAGCTTTAACCATCGTCCAGCATGTCCGGTATGAACGTCTTTCGAGCTTATTTGTGAGAGGGCTACATAATAGCATTGGTTCACTAGGAAAGAGCACATACCTTCGTCAGATTGGACTCCTCGCTGTCATGGCGATGTGCGGCTGCTTCGTGCCTGCCGAATATGCGAGCTTCAAGTTCGTCCTCCTACCCGAGCAGCTCCTGGCAGTCCACTGACACCACCCTTATCATAACAGGATCTACGATGCTCTCCTCACACGTCTCTCGAACGACGACGACCCCGAGAAGAGCCTTGAGCACGTTTGCCAACGAGATGACCTGCTCCGCCATGATTCTCGGGCTCGCCACACCCAATACTCTTGTGCTCATCGATGAGCTTGGACGAGGGACCTCTCCGAGAGAGGGTGTTGGGATTTCGCATGCCATCGCCGAGGCTTTGATTAAGGCTAAGTAAGCTTATTTTCTACCACCACTATTTTCGGTGTCCTTGACAGACGACTACAAGTCTTGTGTATTCTTTGCGACGCACTTCTCGGGAATTAACGACGACCTTGTCACGTCAACCCTCTGTCGTCAAGTAAGTTCTGTTCGCCCCTGGAACTCTGGCTTCACTCTGCTCAACTTTCGCCATTCAAAGCTTGCACCTCTCATTCCAACGATCGCGTCAGACAGCATCCAACTTTGGAATGACATTCCGCTACAAGTTATTTCTTTACCTACTCCTCTTCAGTGTTCAAGCTAATTGCTGGTGGCCCGCAGGATACTCGATGGCGTCTCTGAGCACTTCTCACACTATGGCTTGGAGCTCGCCCGGCTTGCGGACCTTCCTGCCGATGTCCTCGAGGAAGGGAAACGGGTGGCTGAAAGACTTCAAGTCCTTCAGACCAGACACGAAGAAGAGAGTGAAAGTTCCAAGATTTTCCTCCGTCGAAAGGTGCTGCTCAAGGTGAGATGATCTTGCTCCCATGACTGGTGCAAGCCCTCTTACGCATGTCATGATAGTTAAGGACTCAATTGAAACAAGCCCACGACCATTCAGCTTTACCTGACGACGCTCTCCTTGACTATATCAGGCGGTTTCACACTGAGATTGCAAAAGCTTTCATTGACTTGTAGATGCGAAAGCTCAAGTGTCAGCATTAGGTGCGTATTAAGGGCTAATCTGTATGATACCCCTACATAATCTAACGAACCAATTGTAGGGCATAGATGATAAATTGTAGGTTGATGCGATGGCGTTGCCGACACGGGACATGCTGGAGTGGATGAGGTACGAAATACAATGGTTAATGTGCTGATTCTTTGAATGCAAGCGAGGCGGGAGTGAAAGGTATGGTTCGCGAGGAACTCGCCGAAATGCGGGAGACAGAGGGAGAAAAGGTTGGGTTTGGTCCTGCCCCACTCAGACGAAGACACCGGCTGCCCTCAGCAACTCCCTGACCTCGGGTGAATCTGGCTTCAATTCGGGCTGGAGTCCAGGTATGAACGTCCACTCAGTTTCCTTCCGCTTTATGGTGACTTTCACCAAGTATGACCGGAAAATGCCCTGCTCCTGGCGTCAGTATTTCACCATCTCTCTGGGGGCGCGTCATGCACGAATGGGGCTCCACCTACCAAGCGGGTATATGCTAGGTCCCCTTCATCTTGAATCATTCCCTTCCGCCATCTCGGCGGGCTATCTGTGGTATCGGGTACTTTAACCCATACAGATGCTCCAGGCTGGAGGATACAACAAGTCAGCGCCTTATCGAATGAGAGAAGAGGCAATTCGACGTACCTGTGGGCACCAATGGAATGGTTCCTCCAACGAATGTGGATGAACGTCCAGGAGTGTATCCTCAATGGTATAAGGCACTGTTTCTTTCCAGTTGCGGAGACGCATTATTATGATTTACCAAGACCTTCTAGAGTACACGTCGCAAAGCCAAGAAGAGTCCGAAGCCAGTCGGAAGCCTGGGGCGAGAACTTCAAGGCGAAGTAAAGTAATTTGCTACCTTCACGTTTCTCGGTCCTCCTTATATACCATTTTGACATTTAGGCATTCTTATGTCGTTACCTGAAGTGTAGTCATGGATGGGGGCAGTTCAGAGGAGCATCCATCGGAAACGGCCAAGTTGCCGGATCCATGGCGTTCAGCGACCCCATGCACAATAAAGGGACTCAATCCACACAAACGCAATCATAATGGAAGTTGCTTTTCTTTGTTGTCATGCTGCTATCCTATCAGGGAACATCGCAACGGAGTCAAAGAGCCTTTCATCGAACCCTCCCCCTGCGGAACTCACTGCAAGACTAAAAGGGTAGCCGGGGCGTGGTTGCCAGATTTAGAGCATGACAAGGAATGGGCTTCATGAGAACACAAGGGAGGCTCGAGGAATGTTGGGGCGTATGTAGGCCACCCCAGAAAGCGTCATGCCACTGGAATAGATGACACGGATCTGCTGCGAGCTACGCCCGTTCACCGTGTATCCACTCATGGGCGCTGGCGATGAAGCATGCAAGCAGCTAGCACGACTGCGATCATGCATGTCTACTGCAATCTGGGTGATGGCTCCAATGAAGACCCAAACTGACTTGAACCTCCTGGTCTGTCAATAGGGTCCGTCGCATGTACAATCGCCCGGTCAACTAACAACCACAAAGACAGGTCTTTGACTGGAAAGTTCATTGTCCAGTGTCTCGACTTGATTCGGACGATCGATGAACGTCGAACACTAAAAATAGACCCGATGCACGAGAAAGGAAATGTCAACAGGATACAAATGAGCAGAATCGTCTCTTTGTTCGTCTCTGGATGCGGACGCTTTACTGGCCGTAAGTATACATGGTAGGTTGTGAGCTTAGCGGCGTTTGTCGGTTTGAGGCCATGGAATTGGCAGATGAAGGATCACAATAATAGAGAGACAAGTACGAAGAATGAACGACACGAATTTCCCGTAATGGGTTTCTTTGTTTTCTCCTTGACACCAAGGTTCTGGGCTCCGGGACCTGCTGTTTGTGATTGCTCAACCAAGAAGACGTCGTTCTGTGTACATGATCCCATTGACGATTACAGGCTTCCGTTCCAATTCCCGCCCCACCATCTTTTGACCCTCTCACTCCCGTGTTCTTCATACTCTGCCCTCGTCATCCCAACGCTCGCAAACTCGGGAGTCAGGCTGAACTCGGCCATGCCCTTCCATGCGTCGATACTGGGATTGGAGGCACGTGCTATGTTGATTGGAGTCGAAGGTGGTAGGATGGGTGTGAGTGAAGAGAGGAGGCGGGGTTGAAGGCCTGGGAGTAGGGACGGGGTTCCGGTTAAGAAGACGTTCTGTGGGTTGAAACGTTCAGTAATGGCGCAGGGAAGCAAGTCATACTGGAACACACCCCAACGAGCCTTCGTTTCTCATCCTCCGAGAACCTGGCGAGTATACCCTGAATGACTTCCCCAATCCCTGCTGTGTCGACACCGGCCATAGAGGGCGAAAAGTAGGTTTCGGGTGCTCGGTAGCGCTCAACGTTCAGATGAATTCGGGCGTAGCCTTGGCTGAAGGATCAATGTATAGTTTGGATGCCCTGATGGCTGCCAGACTGACCTTCAACGTCTCCCTCTTCATACGTTGGTCTGAAAGAAGATAAGAGGGCACTTCTCTGAGTGCTGAGGAAGGCATGTGTATGCTGGTCTGTGAAGCTTGGATCGTGCATGAGAAGTTTCTGTTCGATGGCTTGTAGTTGGATGACGTCGTCCTCTTCATCCGACGATGGGGCAGTTACGTTCTGCGAGCAAAGGTTCCATTAGGTAGGAAGGGAGAAGGGGTAATAAGGTAGGACGCACAATCTTTCGATAGATCTGCCAATCCGCGTCATCGGCACCAAACATGTCTTCACCACCCACTCGTCGCTTCTTCTTGGGTGCTCCTGCAGCTCCTCGTTCTCCCCCTCCGCCGCCGGATCCACCGCCGCGAGAGGGAGGATCATCTGCTGCAAGGTTGGCGATAGATTTCATTCGAGCCTGTGCCGCTGCGCTTTTACGGTCTGTCAGCGCTGCTTTTCGACGGGCTCGTTCTTTAATCTTCAACATGAGAGCCTGCAGGGCAGAGGGCAAGGCTTAGATGAAGTACGTTGATTGAAGAGGGAACGAAAGATGAACGCACCTCCTGCTGGTCCTTGAGGCTCTTTGCCCACCCGTCTAGATTAGCTTGACGTTCTTCCTCCTCACGCCGCTCGTCAGCGGCCTTTTCTTCTCGTTCTCGTTCTTTCTCTTTCCGAGCCCGTTGGCGTGCTTCGTAACCGGCTTTGAGAAGACGTTGTTTCTTCTTTTCTTTCAGTTGATCTTCATCCAGCTGTATAAAGGAGTTACTAATGCAAGTATCTGGACTACAAGAGAGGCCTTCACCTCTGCATCAGGTACGTCGAGCAAAGGGCCAAGTAGGGTCTTCTTGTGGCTCTTCCTCTGGCCCGCCGTCAGTGTCTTTCTTCTTGGCTTTCTTGATGTAGGTGTCGAGTTTCTTGATTGTGTCGTCCAGAGCTGCGTCGGAATCGAAGCCTTCCGACCTGAGCTTAGACTGAGAAGGTTGTGAGTTGATTGTTTGAGCGCGGAGCGGAAGGGGAGGAGAATGCATACCATCCACTCGCGGTTATTATCTGGGCGGTTGTCTCGTAGATTGATGAGGAATTGAAGGTCTGTCTCTTTTTGTCCAAGCTGGCAGGGATGACTATCAGCGTGCGTGGTTCGATGGATGAAGTACAAGGCAAACCTTCTCTGCCCTTGCCTTGGCCGCCATCTCTTGTAGTTTCTTGCCCTGTTCTCGTCGTCGCTCAGCAATCTTTGTGAGTTCCTCCTCAGTCTTTTCTTCCCATGCCGGAGTGCTGTACGGGAATTGCATGATCCGTTCGTGTGACTTGAGGAATGTTGGATCTTTGAATTGGGAAATGAGCGATGGATAGTCTGGGGCTATCTCGCAATGGTTTTGAAGTATCCACTGCGTTAGCGTGGATGTAAGCAGAAGTCACATAGAATGAAGCCAGCGGGAAGGTTACAAACATTGGTATGGATCGTTGTGACTTTTGTTGGAAAGTTCGGGTATTTGAGCTGTGCGAGCTTGAGGAGATACTCGGATGCTTGTGCAGCACCCCATGGTATACGCTTCGCGTGGCTGAGAATGCCCTTGCCGTTAAGCATGGGCATGATCGAGGTGGAAGCGGTGTTGAAGGATAGCACGAGGCCATCTGAGGTAAACGGCACGTTGGCTGCTGTAGGACGGTGGTTATGGTAGAAGGACATGAGACCATCGACCGCGAATGCAAGAGATGGGACCGAGTAGAGCTCAAACATGAGTTCGGCGGTAACTACAAGGCTCAGTTAGGGGCTTCTGGCGAGCAACGAGGACGGGAGACGAACGAGATCGTGAATGGATGGGTGTGGCCAGCCTCTCAGTCATAAGGACCGGATGGTTCACAGTGGGTGTGTCGATTCCTAGGTGTACAAAGGTATAGTCCAGGGCATTTTCCTAAGTCTCATGAAAGCATTATGAGGATGGATCCTGGGCACTGGTGAGATGAGCGTTTACCAGGGCGTCAAAGTTAAGCAGGATATCGCCCTCCCATGGTGTGCGAGCCTGGGACCTGGCCCCACTTTCTGTATCTATACCTTCTCCAAAGAGCAAGAGAGGCTTGTTCGTTCGCCGTTCCTTGTACTTGGATATAGCGTTTGGGCCAGAGAAGGGCGCCTCGGATGTTGCAAAACCCCAGCGAAGTGTTGTTGAGCCATTGTCTATAATGAGGGGAGTCCCATTGTCCCTGTGGTTGTCATATGGCTCTGCCTGGACTGGGAGAGCTGGGGGAATGTAAGCTGGGAGAGTGAATATGTTCTGGTCCATGTTATGGGTCGGGATCAAGACGCGTGCGCAACTGCCCTCTTCCACCAACGATCATCATCATGTCCGCTGCTGACCTCTCGTCGTTGCTGACAGCGTCCAAGGAACTCACGTCGCATCTATCGCGTCCTGACCTTCCTTCTGTGAATCTTAGTCTTGACCAGATTGAGGCTCTGTCCAGGCGCCTTGTTTCGCGTCAACCTGGGACCTCAGCGGATGCAGACAGAGCGTAAGCGTGACTTTGGTTCGTTTAAGGTCCTTGAAACTGAAAGACACTAGGAACTATCTATTGGCACAAGCCCATGTCGATGTCTCTGCATTGTCCAACTCTATTGCCCATTTGAACCCTGCAACCACTTTCTCGCCTTTGCAACCCCTTCAAGACACAGATGTTGCCGGATACCTTCGCGTCGCCCATGAACAAAACCTCATTTCGACCATTGAAGAGGGCAGGAAGGAAACGCAGGAAGAGTTCTACAGGGTTTTGGAAGAACGATGTCAACGCGACTGGGACCTCAAAAAGAAGCGAGTGTTCGATGAACTCGGGGGCAAAGTGAGCGGCGTGGATAATCGTGCCGTGTCCGATTTGAGGAGCAGCACCAACCAGAGGAGCAATCTCATGGTAAATGCCCTTGGTTGTTTGTGGCATATGTGTAGTGCTGAACGATTGGTTTTAGGCAAGTGTTGGGCCGAATGTATCGCTGCAAATGCAGAGCAAGATGATGGCCTATGACCGAGTTGTCACTGAACTCAACTCTGCACGGCTTCGTGGCACGTCCTTCCCTATTGTTCACTCTCTAATGGAAGTGGCACAGTCTCTTGCCACCGACGTGCGTTTACCTTCCTATAACCCCCATGTAGCGCACGTTGATTTTTGTCACAGTCCCGAGGCACACAAATGCTCCTCAACTTCCACGTTCTTTCTAAAATCACCATGGAGCCCCACGCGCTGCCTCCCATCGAACACGCTGGGGCCCATATCCTCAACACACCCCTCTTTGAGCGCAAGTGGGCTCGTGTCTATCTTGGCAATCCTGAATCAAAGGAGGCGGTTGGGCTCCGCCAGCAGATTGCCAAAGGCTCAAGGGAGGCGCTCGAAGAGCAGTACTGGGAAATATTGGAGAAGACTGTGCACGCTAGACCAGCTGAAGCGAGATTGGGAGGCGATCCCAGTGTGTCGAATAAAGTGAGGGCGTTTGTGTCGGTCAGGTATTACAGGGATGGAGAATGGGCAGACCGAATTGAGGTATGTGTCTTCTTTCTAAGGCACCAGATGTGATCTGACGGAACCGCTGCAGCTTATTGCTGGCACACCACTCTGGGCCAAGCTCTTCTACCTTGTTCGAACAGGGCATGCCCAGGAGGCTCTTAAGGAGGCTCAGCAGTACCAGCAAGCCTTGGACCACCGTGAACCCAGCTTCATCCACTTCCTCCGCACATGGGTCGAATCACCAGACCGCAAGTGCGTGCAGTTAGCAAGGAAGCCTTGAATCCTCTCACTAACATTGACGTTTAGAGTCCCTAAAGCACAACGTGACAACCTCCAAGCAAGCTACAATGCCCATATGTTGCACTCATCAACCGTGGATCCGTTCAAGCTTGCGCTATTCAAACTGATTGGCAAGATTGAGCCCGGTAGGAGGAGCGTTGCACAGGTGACGACCACTACCGAAGACTGGTTGTGGTTCCAGTTTGCCATGGTGAGTAAAGGCTGACTATTGGGGAATCATGTTTTCTCATGCGATGCCTAGTTGGACGAAGAGGAAAACGGAGGGCTGAGGGGTCTGACAGAGGTTTTGCTTGGGTATGGGGAGCGGCACTTCGATGGACCAGCCAATCAACCCAATCCGAAGAGAGGCGTGTGGGCTGGTGTATTGCTTATGTGTGGCCAGTTCGAGAGGGTATGTGCCTGAACTGTTTATAGGGCTTCGAGCTGACCAGTTTCAAGGCCGTCGCTGCGTTGTGGGATCACCCCGAGACAGAGATCGAAGCCGTTCATCTCGCTATTGCGCTGGCATACCACGGATTGCTAAGGATACCCCCTAGGGCAGAGACCTCTGATATGACCCCTCGTAAGTGTAAACGATCACAAATCTATGGTATGGCTGACATGATTTCAGTGTCACTCTCGCCCACTGGGCCACCTGCTCTCAGCCTCTCAACTCTATCTGGAGATACGTTCGTCAATTCGCGCGGATGGATCCCAAGGAGGCGTTGCAGTACGTTTACTGCATCGGTCTCTCGCACGACCAGCCGGCTGGCGTTGGAAAGGAACAGATCCAGGCTGCCTGGGAGGCTACGAGGAAGATTATTGTCATCGCGAACAGTGGGCCTGGGTGGGAAGAACTCGTTGGAGGATTTAGGTCTGACGGATCCCGATATGTGCGTATTGTCGATGACTCTCATCTGTGGAACGTTCTGATTGCGTTGTGCAGAGCGGTATTATTGAACAGGGCGCCTCCTTGCTTCATCTCCACGATCTCAAGGAGTACAACCAAGAGATCCTTATTCACGCTGCGCGGACTTCAGAGGACAACGACCGCATTTCTGAAGCTATCAAACTGTACAACCTTGCGGGTGATTACTCAACAGTGGTTTCATGTCTTGCCAATGCTCTTGGTAAAACCGTTGCTCAGACGAGTCTTGACGAGAAGGCGAGGGGAATCGAGAAGACTGCGGTTGAGATTTTGAGGCATTATGAGAGGAGCAATAGGGCGGTTGGGAAGGATCGAGATGCAGTCATCAAGCTGCTCAAGATTCGAGAAGCATTGGATGCAAAGAATGCTGGCAAGTTCGACGTCGCTTGGAGGTGGGTTTCTGTTGCTGCGAATGGAGAAGAGGGTTTGTCTGACGACGGCGCACCCAGATCATGGAAAGCACAGAGCTCATCCCTCTCGCTGGAGACATCGCGAAGACTACGAGAAGGGCAGAGGAGTTCAAGGATTTGCACCAGAGCCTTCAGAGGAATTTGCAGACTTACCTAACATTGACGATGGACACCCTTGCAGGTGTGCATCAACGAGCAAAGAATGCATCAATGGCAGATACGACACGCCAGATTGTGAGTCGGAAAAGTCCATGGGATCATGACTTAGCTAACGACAAGGGACCTACAGACTCTGTCGAACGTCAGGAAAAAGTCACGTTCGCTCATGGTGTTTGCTGGTATCCTCAAATATCGCATGTCCCCAGATGTCTACTCGTACCTTGCTAGACTTGACGTCGAGATTGCTTTGTAGCTTTTGTATTCAAGATGTAGACGAATATGATTTCTTCTCTCGTTTCTTCAAAATAGACAGCGGGTGAGCTTACCGAGGCAAATAATGTGCTACCTTTGAGTCGATATGAACTCGCCAATATTGTCGCCATCAGCGTCGGTATTGGCTTGGACCTCTGCCATGTCCTCCTCATCGTTCTCTTCGACCTCTTGCTGAACATCCTGGGCGGGAAGGGCTGAACTTTGGATGAAGCCTGCCTTCGTTGACACTGTGGAGAGGGTAAGTGTCAGGTGCCAGTCGAAATGCAACGACGTACATGATAAACGGCAGTCCAATATCCTCCCCAATACATTGCGTTCAAAGCTCTCGAGAACGCTTCGTCCTGACTAGCCATAGGCGCTGATCCCCCTGGACCGACCGACGCATAATCCTGGGGCGGCGCCGGAAGTCCGTTGAGTGCCACTGCAGGCTCTTGTGTTGCGCCATAGCTTCGCTCCTCTTCGTCCACGTCTATCTCGAATCCTTCCTCTTCTTTCACCATTGCATCCTGTTCATCTGTAAAACTCTGAGTGTTCGCAGTGGGAGGGACATTATACCACCTACAAAGGTATTGAGCACGCGACTGCAGGGGACGAAAGAAGAAAGGATGAGCCAACTTACAAGGCTGATTTCGTTAGAGGCTGGTCCTTCCATGATTTATCAGTGCCGTGATAAGCTTCATACTCCTCTGTTGCTGCATTCCAAGCACTAATGAGAGCCGAATCATCCCAGATTTCTTCGTGTGTTAGTTGGCGACTCTCTTCGAATTCGGCGATTTGGTTGCGTGTGCCAGAAGAGTTCAATTGGGCTTTGTTTTGATACGAGGCTTTCTTGCGCTTCTTGGGAGGAGGTTGTGAAGGTGGCTCGGGTGTTTCGTATGGGAGAGTTATATCAGCATCGGATACGAGGGGACGGCCGTTCATCGTGGTTGCAGTTCAAGCTCGCGCCTTCATCAATCGCGACTTTCGGGACCGGTGTCTGTTTGCCGTAAACAAGCACCTAGCTTTAACAGACATAGGTGCCTCCTTGGCTCAGCTGGCTAGAGCGCAGGTCTCATATGTTGAATATGACCATGTTAGCATGGGTAATCCTGAGGTCGCAAGTTCGAGCCTTGCAGGGGGCAATTATTTTGTGGACTGGCAACGCACATGGTGGCTGTGGCCCCAGGATGTCCGATCAACGGACTCGATCGTTTCGTGGTTACAGCCAGAATTATATTCTTTCGTACAGGTCCCTCTAGCGAGGTTACCTTCGGCCGGGGACCAGTCCAGATTACTGTGCCCTCGCAAATTATAACCATTGGAGGTCCAGGTGTGACATAACCATTTAGTTTTGTCACAACCATTGGCTAGGTTCTCGGCATGACAGTAACCATTTGTGTAGGGGTTAGGCATCCGAGCACTTGAGAAGGCGGTGTTCAGTGGTACCTTCGAATGATATTTCATGCAAGGCTTGTTCAACCATCCACAAGGCGCCAAAAATATTACTCGTATAACCTATATACACCCTTTGGCCAAGCAAAGAGAGCCTGGCTTCACTGATAAGGAGACTTTGGTTGCCTTCACGCCTTCAATCATCTCAAAACGGTTTCGATTGGGCGTCTTGACACTTAGAGCCCACTTTGAGCTTTAATTCTCGGAAAATAGCGAGAAAATAGCGATTTCTTTTTGCCCATCCTCGTAACCATTTGGCCATTTTGTGACGTGACAATTCTGGATTTAACCATACCATGGGGGAGTGTGACGTGACAAATTGCTATAATTTGTGATGGCACAGTATCCATGACTCGCAAACTGTCCGACCCCGACATCAGGACAGTCCCATGGCTAATTCTGGATCGTAATAGGGGCCCCTCCGGCCAAATGCGTTGGGCGCTTACTCATTGCTGTACCTGTGCCTCTGCACTGCCCACGACTTCGCTCCCTTGTGCTGGCCCTCACCAATTAAATTGGTGTCCTTGAACAAGATCAACAGCACCATCGCCGAGGAGCTTTACCTTTGGGTGAAATCGGGTGGAATTACACAGTTTTCAAGCATTGGGGGGACCCATATCTTGCCAGACACGAATCACAATCTACATGCTCGTACCGTTCTACCTTTTCAGCCTGGCCAAGGGTCTCAGGGGTTTCCTCTGTCACCTGCTTCCAACCCGCCACTCTCCACGTTCCTGCCCTTCCCATAGCCTCCACCATCAATGTTTCCCGCCCTTTTCTGAAGGCTCTCCTGTGGCGGAGTGCCATCGTGCTCAAAAGCAATGCTGGCATTGAGGATTTGGCTCACATTATTTACCGCTCCTGCTGAGACATGTTGTATCCCTTCTGTGACACTGACAGGTACTGGCAAAGCCCATATATTCTCGATACCGCTGGTCTTGGAGCACATCTATATTTCATTGAAGTAACTCTGCTATAGTCAAGGCGAGCAGGTAGAGGTAAGGGAAGCAGAGGACAGAGATATACTGATTTTGCGCAAGGTCAGGGGCAGACAGGTCTCGGCAGATGCTGTCGCAAAGTACATGGCACTATATCAAAGCGATGGCGGAGGACACCAACAAGGTGTCTGATCAGCGAGCGGATGAGACTTGAAGTCGGTCAGCGATGACGAGATAAGATGCGGATGAGGCTGACTCAAGTATAAGTGGGAATAGCCACAGATACCAAGCAGAGGACAGGACAGGGAGCAGAGCGGTTGGAGTGCGAGATAAGCGATGTATTGACGAAGAGGTCAAGCTGAGGAAATACAGAGCGAACTACCTAGCTTATATACTTTACAAGACATGAGCATAGCTGCAATGAGTCTGAAGTACGAGTAAGCGAGTATGGCAAAGAATGGTGAAACAATGGTGTAAGAATGGTGAAGGATAGTGAAACGATGGTGAAGAATGGCGCAGGGTTGCGTGATGCTGCATAGGGCAGCGCGAAGAACAGTGAGCGCTGACCAAGGCTGATAGAAGCTGCGTAAGGCAGCGCGTAGAAGCGTGATATAATAGAAAGGAGTCAGGTAAACGAATGAATAGAAATATCAAAGGCAGTGCGTAAGGCAGCGCCTGTAGTGCAGAAGAATAAGAAACGAGAAACGAGGCAGTGCGCCATAGAAAGTGTCCATGCCGAGACAGATAAATGAAAAGATAGGGGCTGATGCGGAAAGGGTGATGGGAAATCAAAAGGTGGGATGCGAGCGAAAATAGGGGCGTGTAATAGGGGCTAGGGGCTGACCATGTTCACAACAGATGCCGCGACCTCACGTGACTGTCCGACTGTCGTGGCGCGGGACAGTTTAAGTCCTGGATGATCTCGCCCAGTCACAGGTCTAAAGGTAGTCTCGACATCAAAACCATCCACGCATGTGGACGGTCTTG
The DNA here is from genome assembly GCA_020736565.1 of Coprinopsis sp. MPI-PUGE-AT-0042. Classification (NCBI taxonomy): domain Eukaryota; kingdom Fungi; phylum Basidiomycota; class Agaricomycetes; order Agaricales; family Psathyrellaceae; genus Coprinopsis; species Coprinopsis sp. MPI-PUGE-AT-0042. The sequence goes on along the minus strand of JAHBOF010000179.1, from coordinate 74,965 downwards.
TCGGGATGTGAACCGATTTGTAACGCAATGCCATTTTGGTGTGTATTGAATGTCAGAAATATGTGACCCCGTCGGCGTCTTCACTCACCCTTGGACTCCCCACCTAGCGAAAGCTGCACAAAATGATAGCCTGAGTACTATGCGAGCTCTCTAGGTGGTAATTTCTTGAATATCCGTTGCAGGATGTCCATAAGGAGGTCAGCCGCGATCAAAATTTGTCGTGCGGCTTGCAGCTTTCATTAAACAGAGGGAAGAAAAGATATCACTCGCTTGGGAGCTGAGGGCTGAAATCCATGGATCTTTTTGCATATATCGACGAATTTGCACTAAATCAACAGGTTGTCTCTCATAACCCTGGCGCCAAACGCAGTCAGTCAACTGTAAATCGCAGATTAAGACCAAATTTCCATTGCCTATTATAATGCTTCACATGCCAATAAGCCCCTCTCACGTTCGTGCGAGGGGCTTATGTGAGCCTAGGTCTAAAGGCATGGGTACGGTTGGCGGAAACGTCGCGGATGGATTTTGAATTCACGCGCGAGTGATGGCTGCGGGATTGACAGTGGGTACCGAGCCCAAAGTGGACGGCAACAGAATATGCGATAAATACCGTGTTTAGGGCTAAGAATGAACGAATATAGGGCTGTAGGACGAGTGAAAGAGCCACATGAAGCCTCAGAACGTCGGGGAGAAGGTGTTTTTAGTTTGTTTGGTCTTGCTTACTTCCAAAGGTCAGCCCCTATCGCCTCCTTTCGCCATCAAACGCAAGACACAAGCAAGACAATGGCCTGCCGAATTCTTTTGTGATATTGCCCATTTGAGACCCTATGTTACTTTGAGTGCAAAAACTTTCTCTTTGAAGCCTTTCCCCTTCCCGTTTCATTTGATTGATCACGGGCGCCATCCCATCTGTCACCCGCCTTCCTTTGTCCTCCTCGTACCTTTCCAATTTGTTTCCTCATACAAGATCGCTCTGGTCCCCTCCTGTTAGGTAAAGCAATGATTGGAATGAGTCTGTACCATTTATATAGATTGTTGAAGCACTTTATCAGAGGAGCTTCGAAAGCAATATACTATAGCTTAGAACAACTGAATATACAGTTCAAAGCCCAATCGTCATCGCCTCCTGGTCGTACTGCTCACCATTATCGCTCCGTCACAATTTCTGTCTGTTCTTCAGACGCTGTGCCATCTTCTGAGCTCTCCAAATCACCTGTCGCCCCTTACAACAATCCGTTGTAACCCATTTTGTTTCGTCCCTCAAAGTCGCTGAGTTTCGCCGTTCACCTTCGTTATTGTCGCCGTGCCACTTCCATTGCTCTATTCTATCTATCTACCTATTCTACACTTTTTGGGGTACATACCAGTGTCAGAACTTAGCCTCATCGCACTAGTGAGGGAGTCTATGTGTTCAAAACCATAGAATACCTCACACCTTCCAAACTTAATGTCGATGAAATAATACAAGTGAAAATGTACCTCTCCAGCTCCTGAATACTGTTTCAGCGAGAAATAAATAAATATTCAAGTGTAGGATTTTAAGGTCACCACGACTCCAAGGATATTGAGGCTAGCCTCCCCCTTTAGTCACAGGTTTTCTTATTCTTTTTACTACCCACATTCTTGGGACATGCAATGCACACTTACACCATTGGTGTGAGCCTCCGTTCTAGGTTCATCTGTTCTTGCTCCACTTTTCCTTTTTTCTCCCTTGTACCTGCCCATCTTTATTACTTATGAGATCTTGCTCTAGAAATCTCGCAATGGTTTAGGCAATGTCTCGAATACGATTTGCATCATTAGAATACAATATCAGAGCCTCTTATAAGGGGAACTTGCAAATTCGTGTACATGTAAGATACTGGGCCCGGGCCTGCTCCGGAGTCGGATAGAGCAGTGGCCGGAGCGACCGGAGTTGAGGGGGACGCGGGCTTAGTGTTCGTGCGCTGGTCCGACACAACACAACGAGTCCCTTTGCAGATGTAACCAGGTAGAGCGGATATAGACCGAGTTGAGAGGAAAGCGAGTTTAGAGTAGGAGAATCTAGTCGGTTATCCGAATACCGAATACAGGAGAGCTATACCGAGTTTATATACAAGAGTCCGAGGCAATACAAGTAGAATCCGGAGTCCCGCAGGTCACCGGTGGCCATCTAAGGGATGCCTGCTGGATGCCCATAGGGAACCGATGGAAACATAGAAGTAAGGAAGCAGGATACCATAGGAAAGTATAGGAAAGTAGTCCGAAGTGTGCCGGGTCCGAATGAAGTGAAAGTGGACGAAAGGTTGTTGAACCAGGGTGACAAGAGTAGGGAAACTCGGCCAAGACGCGGCCGAGGTTCGGCGGCATCTGGGTGCGAGAGGGATGCGTGTAGGGTCTCGGTGCACATGTCAGAGGGTCCGGACTGATCCGGCTCGGCGCCGAGAGGGTCCGGAGATTGGGGATGTGACAGTATATTAGTTTAGAACCCCCGGAATTACTTCTCGAGCTATTTATTCTCTGTCCTTCGCTTGTAACTCTTGCCTTTATGATACAAACACAATTCCTCCTTGCTCTGATGACGTCTTGTCATCTTCTAAACATTCAAAATCGCCCTGCCAACCCTGGCAGCAATCCGTTGTAATATAACTTGTCAAATCTTCTTCTTCCCTTAGTGTTGCAGGAAGCAGGTGGTGCTGATTAGCAGCTGCAAATTTGCCATGTTTAACAGAAAGCGCCGTTTGGGGTCAAATTTTCAGGTCAAATTTTCTGAAACATATCCGCTTCAAAAGTCAAGGGAAATTGAGACATAGGTGGGCTTCACGATTATATAGTTGCACCTGCTGGTACCTGTTCAATAAACCCACCAACACTGGCTGACAGTGACACCACCACATGGATGTCGGGCAGCCAACACTTGTGATTTCCCGCCAAATGCACTCACTACAGCTTGTGGCGAAGGTCGGTGGGCCAGTCCATAGTGGAAGGAGTCACTGTTAGAAGTCACTGTTGCTATCCCCACAACCGAATTGGAGAGGTAAAGAGCGAAAGACATCCCAAGATATCATAGCTGCTTGTCTTTGGAGGTAGCTTTCAAAATCACAACACAAATTAGGCCAATTGACCGAAATTCACTTGCAAATTAGTGCTTCTGAGGTTGGGCAAATTTGCTGCGAATCAGGTGTAATTTACATAGGTAAATTAGGGGCTCTCAAGCGCTGGTGCAAATTTGCCGTGCGAAGCAGAACCAGACCCTGCTTCCCGCAACACTATAGACTTCCCTGAAGCTCGCTGAGAGCTTTGTGGCTATCTTTTCGTCGTTGAAACCACTTAACTTGCTCTATTGATCCTATCTAACTGCTCTACATTGCCTAGAGTGCCAGCCCGCCTTGAAGGGATGTTCAAGCAGCTGCCCAAACCCGTAGAATTGCTCATAGGACTTTAAAGATTCTCTCTATGATATTTTTCTACTGAGCTACTAGTCGCACTCAAAGTAACATAGGGTCTCAAATGGGCAATATCACAAAAGAATTCGGCAGGCCATTGTCTTGCTTGTGTCTTGCGTTTGATGGCGAAAGGAGGCGATAGGGGCTGACCTTTGGAAGTAAGCAAGACCAAACAAACTAAAAACACCTTCTCCCCGACGTTCTGAGGCTTCATGTGGCTCTTTCACTCGTCCTACAGCCCTATATTCGTTCATTCTTAGCCCTAAACACGGTATTTATCGCATATTCTGTTGCCGTCCACTTTGGGCTCGGTACCCACTGTCAATCCCGCAGCCATCACTCGCGCGTGAATTCGAAATCCATCCGCGACGTTTCCGCCGACCGTACACGGGTGGGGGGTTCATGGTCGGCGCTTTGCGCCTCCACTCAGAGTTTTGGGCACAAAATTGAGTTAAAATTATAAGACCTTGTACTGTAAGCTCACTTCCGAAATAAGCAAAAATATTGGCGCTCAATTGTCGTCAAAGGCTTAGCTATTGCCTTGGGCTTATATTCCTTCATGTCAATGCTGGGGTACTATACTCCATAAGATTTACGGGTGTTTCCACTCTCATGAGCTGTGCAATGCACTTAAAAAGGCATCTTCAATTAAGTCAACTCCGCCGAAGCAACCACTGAGCCCCGACTATTCATTCATTTTCCAAAAAGGCACCATCCCAATTACCCAACTCCGAGTCTGTGAGCGAGTCTCTAACAATTTCATGCCTAACTACATACAAGTGTGACCTTGCTTACCAACGGCTCACAAACGAATTCGTCAGTCTGACTGTGGGAGACTATCCACACCCAGAAGAGGGACCCCAAGACCAATCTTAAGGATTCGGACATGTTCTGGGTATGTCGATGCCTTCTCGCTCCGTGAAGAGAGAAGCTAATATTGTTTACAGGACTACCTTTCCCAAAACCCAGAGTCGATCCACCAGGTCATGATCCTCTTCTCCGATCGCGGTACTCCCGACGGCTACCACCAGGAGCACGGCTACTCTGGACACACCTTCAAGTGGGTCAAGGATGATGGCTCTTTCGTCTACACCCAAGTCCACCTCCGCGCAGATAAGGGATTCAAGGTACGCATTTTCGCTTTTGTTGTGTTTTATCCACCTTAATGACATGAGTAGACTCTGGATGTAGACACCGCGACTAAGCTCGCTGGTGAGAACCCAGATTACGCCACCGGGACTCTCGTCGGTGCCGTCGAGTCCAAAAACTACCCCGTCTGGAACGTCTTTGTCGTAAATCCTCGAGCCTAATCTCCATAAACGATCTCTCATCTCGTTCGCAGCAAACCATGACTCCCGAGCAGGCCGAGAGCTTCCGCTACAACATCCTGGACTTGACCAAGATTTGGCCTCATAGCGAGTTCCCTCTTCGCCCTGTTGGCAAGCTCGTCTTGGACGAGAACCCTCAAAACTACTTTGCCGAAATCGAGCGGATCGCCTTCTCTCCCTCCCACGTCATTCCCCACATCGAGCCCTCTGCCGATCCCGTTCTCTAATCCCGTCTCTTCTCTTATCCTGATACTCACCGTCACGGTCTGGGTGCCAATTACCAGCAACTGCCGGTCAACGCACCTATCGTCCCTGTTGCCAACTTCCAGCGTGCTGGCCCGATGACCTTTGTTTCCCAAGGTCCCCGACCCAACTACCAGAGCACCATTCAGCCCTTGCAGTACAAGTGCGGCAAGGCTGATATGAATGCTTGCGCCCAAGATCTCGAGCGCCAGCGGAGGCACGAGAACTTTATCGGCGGTGCTTGGAGAGATCTTTCAGAGATCACTGAGCGTAAGTCATAATGACTACCTTTTCGAGAGTGCATATCGCTGATGAAGTACCAATCTAGTCGACTTTGAACAGCCCCGCGCGCTGTGGACCAAGGTCTCTGACGACAAGGCCAAGGCTGCATATGTCAAGAATGTTTCTGGGCATCTTGGTACCGTCAAGAGCAATGAGATCAAGGCTCGTCAACGTACGTATTCCAGCACATCCCTTTCGTGACCAAAACTCTAATCAACGACACATCGCTCCATACAGTCGCTGTCTACGCCGCTGTTGACCAAGGCTTGTCTGACCGTATCGCCAACGCCATTGGCCACCCCACCGTTTCGCCTCTCCAAGTCAAGCCTTCATCCGAGGCTGTCAAGTATCGCGCCAACTTCAGGTTCGTACCTGATCTTTCCAAGCTCAGGCTTTGAAGTTTGGGTTGCACTGCTCCCTGCTTCTGTGCAGGGTGACATCGTACTACCTGGCTTGAAGGCTTAGACTGTTGTTTCTTCATAACGTATTCTGACTTTCGTGTTATTCTTCCTACGATTAGGTCTGCCCAGTAAATGGCATTCATGTGGAGGTATGGTGCACCTTTTCTTGGTTGGTCACCATTCTTACCGTACTCGTGTGTCAGTCCATAGCACGAGTGTTTGATCGTCAGGAAAATCAAAGGATGTACCACATATGATAGTGCTTATTCGCCAGTAGACAGACGGTTTCAGTAGAAGTATGCGTTCGAGCTTCGAAGCACCAATTTATTGCACACGGCATCCCCGCGATCGGAAGTCAAAAAAGGCTAGGGACCCCGAAATGTGTTTAGGAACACGCCTCCAGCAGCTCGATGCTCGGCTTTCTCCGAGGGACTCCCCTTGAGTCCGACAGCCTTATTCTTTCGTCTATCCTCCTGCTCCAACAAAGAATTAAAGAGAATGACCTACTACGAAGCGGCAGCAGCATCCTTCTCCAAGGCCTTCCTGGCTGATTTCGGGGTCGGCGCAGGAGGAAGCCTCTCAAACGGATTCTCCTTCTCGTACTGAACGTACTTGCTCCCGCTCAGTGACCTCGTCACATTGGCCCCACCACCATTCATCCCCAAACTCTGGCTACCGATACCAGACGCGAAAGGGTAGGCATTCATCCCGCTTGAAGTTCCCTGCGTACCACGGTTGTAGTAGGTGCCGCTGTCGTAGTCGTAGTTTGAGATGGTTGGTACAGCTGCGGTGAATGCATAGGCATTCTTAGCGCCAGCTCCAGATCCGGAGGCGACGGGAGCAGAGTTTGCGAATGAAGAGGCGGGGTACCAGTCTATGCCTTCCTTCCCATCGAGGCCCAGGTTGTTCAACGGATCAGAGGGCTCGTATTGACTTAGAGGCGTCTTGAGAACGTGCTTGTGGCCCTTTTTGTATTGGGTGAGGGTGTAGGTGACGGTCCAGATGGTGATTCCGAGGCCTGAGGGAGAGAGGTCAGTAGGTGTGGAAGTGGAGAGAAAGAGTGACAACAGGTCCCGAAAACGATCCAGACAAAGGCTTTGAGAGCGTGCACGTCTCTGCACCACGCCCTCTCGGGTGAGAAGGCGACAGAGATGGCTTCGCATTGCATGGGGAGGTACTTCCAACGTGCGGTTGAGAAGGACGTTGAAGGCAAGGTGGGGGTGTCAGCATTCCACCAAAATAGAGGCTACGGATTGAACTCACCTAGCCAAAAGATGCTCAGAACACCCAAGATACCGGACTCGATGAGAGGTAGTCCGATGGGTGAACGAGCGAGGGCGAATTCCATTATTAGCCTGAACAAATGGCATCTGTTCAGCAAAGTCCTCCGGTGGGAGTCAGAGGGTGCACCCACATGGCAGACAGGAAAACCAAGGTGAGAATCGAAATTGCCATGGGGAATAGGTCGGCCAAGTTTGCGGAGGAAAGACCGAGGTTTAACAGGGGGGAAATGCTTTCCTCAGAGGGTGCACGCACAAAAAGAACTGATTAAACTTGGCGACCTTTACTGCGAGAGCGAGCGCAATGAGGTTGAAGGCGAACAGGGCAGCTGTAAATGCTCGGATGTTGGCCACATCTTCGAGAGACTTGGGATAGACTGGGACGCACCATGGCTGGCCACTTTCTTCTTCCCGATCTCAGAGAATTCCATCGTAAGCTACGAGGGTAGTTGTGCAAGTTGGCAGATGGTAATGGGCAATTGAAGAGGCCCAGAAAGTGGTACAGAGGTAGACCACTGCTGCCCAAGTCGTATACCAGAAAGTGTTGTTGTACAACCAGAGGGCGCCGGAATGCTGAGGCTAATCAATCGCTCAGCGACAAAAGAACCCCGAGCAGAGAGCCTCCAGTAGATAGAAAAAGGAAAGAGTGGTGAAAAGGAGCGAAGAACAGTGGACGGGAAGGAATAGAGAGCAGACAAGTGAGAGAAACAAGCAAAGCTGGACATGTCAGAAGCCGCGAGAGGGCTCAGGCTGTCGTGATAGTGTCGTTGCTGGGTAGCCTTGACAACTTTGATTGAACAATGAAGGGATTCTGAGAATATTTCCGAATAGTGTGCAGAAGAGGGCATGACACTTCAAAGAGTGGAATGCAATATAATAAAAAGAGGCCAGAAGCTACTATAATGCATTGAGAGGGAATCGAACCCCCTGCGGGTCGAGCTTTTCCGCTAAATGGCAACGACCCAGGTTACCACTACCCCATTAATGCTTGTGACTGAGAACCAAGTTGATATGTTATGATTCGTCCACTACACATACTCACAAGCCACCCGCGCCTATTCCAACTCATACCACAACCACGACCACGGCCAGCACCAGCAATGTAACACTCGACGACCTCGAACTTGTTGACGCCCCCTCCGATGACTCTCCTTCAGCGTCGCCGTCTGGGATGGACACTGGTGGCGATGAACCGCCTATGACCCCAATGGAGGTGGACGCCTCCTCCCACCTCTCATACCCAAACTACACTATCGAAGAACAGGGAGCCGCTTCGTCAGTCTGACGCTCACAACACTCAGCATGATGGATCTCTGGAGCTTGCTTCGTCCCAACCTGTCAAGACTCTGCTCAAGGATCGACTATATGTCGGAAACCTTCATCCAACGGTGGACGAGTATGGCGGACTATTCCTTGAACGAGTATTATGCTGACTGAAGTGAACAGATACTCGCTGCTCCATGTCTTCTCAAAGTTTGGAAAGGTTACAAAGCTGGGTTTCTTGTTCCACAAATCAGGGCCTATGAAAGGCAAGCCAAGGGCTATGTGTTTATCGAATACGGAACTCTAGAGGTGAGAGACCTTTCTGTTCCCTCCGTCCACCCCATATACATCCGCGCCCATGCCCGATCTACCACCGCTCTCTCTCTCTCTACCTTACGATCGGGCCCATGTTCAACGACGCGTTCAAAACAACCCACCCATTGTCCATGCATCCACGAAATCAGGTTGGGCCAATCTGAATTGAAGCTAATGCACGGTCTACTATGTAGCACAAAAGGCACTTTCAGTAGCGCATGGCAAGCTCCTGCGAGGTCGGAAGCTTGTCGTCACCTACGCCCAACAGGCACCGTTTGACCAGTATCCTGGAGGTGGAGGTATGGTTCTCTGCTCTGTTACATAGCTGAACATGCTAACCTAAACATGTCTACAGGCACCTATGGCAGGCGTCCTATGGTGGAAACCGGCCGTCCTACAACACTCAGTTTGATCAAGACAGGCCTCGCACAGCGAAGTCGTCCACAGATCTTTGTCCAAAAACAAACCTCGCTCAGTTTCTCGATTTAGTAAAACAGCATATAAGATCCGTCTCATGGAGGCGAAGCTTCTGCAGCTCTCGTCCTCAGATTCGTCCCTCTCGAATACACCGCAAGGCACAAGCACGCTTCCACACCACCCATCGCTGCCAGCTAAACCGCCACCTCCACTTCCAGCTCATCTCGTGCACGTCATCAAGCAATCTCAGCAAGCCTCGTCCTCGTCGTCGACGACAGCCAGCGTTCGAGTCCCAAGCTCCAGCTCATCGCAGACAAGCAGCGGCACCCCTCGACTCCCTCAGAAACCGCAGACGACAGTGACAGCAGGAGCAGCGACACCGTCCATGCTGCCCTCTCTTCCTCATAAACCATCCCAGGCTTCTCTCCCTCTCAAGCCAGCGTCTGGGACGATAGGCTCGGGCTCACGCCCTTCAAGCCTCGGCAGGCCTGGAGGAGGAACTGGTAAAGGCCTCCTACCGAATCTCCCTCTTCCAGCGAAACCGACCGGCGTAAGCGCAACTACTCCTCCCGTGGCTGTTAAACCTGCGAAACCAAAGTTGGCAGGGGGCGGATGAAGAATATGTCTGTTTGGGCGCTTTGGAATTTCGTTTTGCAAGATGCATCATCATCAAACAGGATCTACATTGTGCAGTTGTCTACCCTCTTGTCTCGAGTCCTTTACCATGATATTGCATTCTTTCCAGAGCTTCGCTTTGGGCTCCCCAACACGTTCGAAAGCTATCCCGTTTACTGGCTATTCAACCCTTCCACAATCGTGACTACGTCCTCCAAGCTAGCGAGTGTCACCTGGACCACCTATTCCGACGATACTGCACGTTCACATCCATCTAAGACATCTTTTTTTGGTAAACTCATACTCACCAGGATAGTGACGCCTACATCGCGAACTGCCTGCCACTACAAAGCACGTCTGATCTCCTCTTGCAAGTGGCCAGTCTCGAGTTTGCCCATGACATGACCTGTTTCTCCAGCCAATCGTCGTCCTCCCAGAAAAAGCTCGTCTATCCATGTGATGCTTGGGTGAAGCCGGACAAACTGCTTGATGGCATGGCCCGGGAGGAATGGCACTTGGGAAGAGCCGATGCCGTCTCACCGGTGTACGCTCATAGGTCGATAAGGCGTTACCAGCGCTTGGGGGCACTGTGAGTATTATCGGCGACTTTCTAGGTAGCAAACCCTCGAGCATGTCTTCCAAGTCAAGTCAAGGCCTCGACCTTTGCCTCAATGACATGACCAGTGACCTATCATGTACTACTACAGTGAACGGTAGGTATGATTCTGTTATCTTGGTGCGTTCCTACTACTCTAGCGACGGCGGTCTCGTGTTTGTCTTTGTGAAGCACTCCAAACGAGAGGATACCCCGAAGACCTGGAGAAGCTGGTCGCGCCTAGCGAGGCGGTTCCTATCTTAAGAGATATACAGCTGTCATCTGCAACACGCCGAGTCGGGTCGTCCACAAATCCGGATTCAGTAGATGAAGTTTGGCGCGGTTCAGGCCACCATAGCGAGCCAAGCCCGTCAATGCCTGTCTATCATCTGTCGCGGTTTGTTGTAGATTCTATTGCAAAAGAAATGCTTTGAGCTGATCTCACGCCGCAGTAATCCTCATCAAGTTGGAACACTTTCTGCACTTCCACATTGACTTTATACAGCATAGGACTACACAAACATTCAAGTACAGTATGGGTTTTACACATTTTCATCATTGTGCCGGGATCACACGAGTTCATGCCTACAGCACCTGTCGTCACACACAGACAACGAGCTGTTTGAGGCTAGTTGAGGTTGAAGCTCTGGTTGGCGTTGACGGAATCAACAGGCTTGAGGATGATCTAGATTACATGAGTATGGTCATGAAAGTCTCCTCGGATGCATGCATACGTACCTTGCTGTCAGAAGTCGCCTCCCAAGCAAAACCAGAAGCGACGATTCTTGGGTAGACGTGATGAGTATGGACTCGGCTTTGGAGTGTCGAGACACCTACTGATCTCCGGAACGAGTCCAGCGAGTCGCCTCGCCCATGGCTTTGACAGCCTGGCCGGAAGAGACGCTGGCAACAGAAGCATAGGAATTGTCGGTCCAGTTCTTGTTACGAAGAGTGAAAGTCCCGTTGTCGTAAGTCTTGAGAATCCACTGCGAATGTAGACCGTGAGACGATGGTTTCCGAGACATTACAGACCACTCACGCTCTCGTTGTCGGCGAAGCTGGAATCAACGAGTTCCAACTGCTTGTTGGGGGTATTGGTTGCAAGGCGAACCACCTTTTGAGCGGAAGCCGATTGGATAGAGTAGGTACCGCTGGAGACCATTGCTGAGTTGGGATAAGTGAAGAGGTTGAGAGATTTTCACTGGGGTTCTAGCTCGACCTTTTAATGGCGTCTTATATAGGATTCAACCCTCCATCCCTTGGGTGAAAGGCCGGTCCATACCGTTTTGTCTTTCCCTCTTAGGCGAGAGATTCGAACATAAGGTTTTGGGGTGCACAGTGAGGGCCCATTTACTTTCCAAGGTGTAGCTATCAATAGCCGTTGGTTCCAAGAGAACTTGCATCTTTGACTTCTCCGGTAAAGTCATCTACCGGAAAGAAAACCCTCTGCCCTTTGCGCATTCAATTAGCCCGCTTTTGGAAGCAAAGAAAGTCGGAAGGTGTTGGCCTCAGTCGTTTCCTCGGCACCTGACCTTCCATACACCTGACCTTCCATACACCAACGTTCATGGAATAGGGCGCTTACTCGCCAGTACATACAACGTGTGTGTCTCATGGGGTGTCTACACCATCTAGGAATGGCAATTCCAAAGTAGCAAACTCCCTGAGTGCTCTCATTGGCCATACTCACATTTCATTTCTTGGCGACCCTCCAAGGTTCGGAACCAAAAAATAGGCGCCCTCTGAGTCCGAATCTGGAACTCCGCTCATAATGGTCAAAGGGTCCGACCGCGTGTCCACCGCCTAAGGAGCAGCGCAACCTGTTCGACCTAAATACGATAATCTCTTTCACCCTGGTTGCTCTGATATCTGTGCATTTCTAACGTGCTTCCAACAAGATCACCCACTCAATCATGGGGCATTTTCAAGGTTGCGTCCAAGTTTTATACAGCTAGATCTATCTCCACTTGGTGACACTTGCACCGAAGGGAACACCCGCGCTGTCACCCAATCTGGGCACCATTGGTCCCACCGCGTCTCCTCTACGCCGGATTCTATAACGCGAACTGAGCTGGCCCCCTGCCCGGTTGTGGATCTAATCAGAACAGCTATCTATCCTGGTGCTTTTCATTTTAACTATGTACGAGGACAAACAGTAATATAGGGAAATGACAAAAACACGCACTGGTATAGCAAGTTTCCCATTGGATGCCGGAACAACTCAAGTAGGCTTTACCAACGTCCACCGTGTGCTTTCAAGCACACGCCGGAGAGTGTACAGGGGCAGCAGCAGGGGCAACAGAAACACGCTGAATGATTCAAGATGAAGCAACATTAATTTCCTCCGTGCAATCCTTCCTCGATTCCCTCAAACCTTTTTTCTTTCCTTTCTGTTCTTGGCAAACCATGCCTCCGATTCCCACTCCAAAGCCGTCAGCTTTCGAGACAAGGACATAGCATGGCGTTCCTGAGTGATTCTGAGCATCAGATACAGTTAGGATGTGTTAATTATGTTAGATCCAGTTTAAATGATGCGACTGTGCAAGAGATGGTCCTAGCTGCCCTGTGTTGCGACGGCTGGAGCCTTCGGTAACAAGAATGGGCTTACAAATTTGGGGCAGCGAAGGCTCAAAGGCGCTCATTTGAACTTTAGGGCTTGGAAGCTTAGACGATCGCCAAGAGAACATGAATCACCAATAGCCAGAGCGGTGCGAGAGGGGAAAGCCTTGAGTATACCAAATCTGTCAGCAAGTAAGCCCCATCTCATGTGCATGATCATTCGTATAGGCATGATCAGGTGCCGACGGCGACAACTGCAGCCGTTGCAATCTCGTTTGCTTTGCTTTCCAAAGTAGGCTGAATGTAAATACGCAGGGTACAGTGTTTGCGCTCCAGTAGACAACTTCACCGGAGAAGTTGAACGCGCAAGAACCCTTGGAAACCAATGTCTATTAATAGTTGTACCCCGGAAAGTGACCTTACTGATCATCGTTTACCTATATATGGCATCGAAGAAGTCAAAAAACCCAGTAAAAATTAAATACTCTGGTTTCCTGCAGTAATCATAACTTAGCCGTGGTTGTCAGGGGCACTTACACGATCAGCTCCTTTCGAGGAGGTGGCTCGTTTTACCACCTATTGATGCTCAGGCTAACTTTGTTAATAATGAGAGGGTGGGGATGGTTTACAACTCAGCTGTCTCAGCAACCACCGTCTACTTTTGCAGTACCACTCCACATGATATCATGTCAGACGAAATCATCTCGAATATCATGGGCTGACTTGATTTGTGATCATAATGGTGGTGCTAGTGTTTGTATTGGCCCATTGACCTCTTGACCAGAAAATATCGACAACATCGCCGATACTGCTCTACTAGCGAAATGGAAGACTAAAGCACAGGTGGTGTTTGAATGGTGACCTAACTTGCCCCGCCGAACAGCATGATCGTGGGCAGAGCAAGGATATAGAGATATAGTTTAATCTTCACAAAGTTCTTGGAACTATCAGAATAGACGCCCGTCAGAACGAGTGATTGATACCGGTTGATGCCATCCTTGTCACCTGCGCCAGCACTAAAGGCAATCACCTGTACGATTGCCCAGCAGTCAAATTCTAGTTCGAGAACCGGAGGTGGCAGCACTGGCAGGGGTCTCCTAAGGTAGATCCCCGCTCCTGCCTATGCCATATTGGGACAATCTATATGAAGTCTGGCACGGGGCAATCATAGAAGATGGCGGGTTTAAGCGCCCACGAGTTATCTGACATCTCGAAGCGTTCAAGTGACGGCTCGAACCCTGACGGTAAGAACCCAAGGAAAGCAACCTATGCCTCGATTCTGGGCCAAACTTACAGCACAAGGCTCACTTGGTCTATTAGATGTCGAGAAACGAGAGCCTATTGGCATATATAAGCGCTTCGAAGCAGAAGGACCCCGAATGAAGAGAAGTTGTCCAAAGTGACCAGATATGCGATCGAAAATTAACCTGACCCTGCTGGCCAATGGTATGTGCCTTATGAAGTGCCTTAGACTATATGGGTGTAAATATTGGTTGGTCAAGGGAAATGGACATCTCAAGATCTTGATTACATAAGTTAGGTTTGTAGAGTGCTTTGATTAGCGCGCGATAGACTTACTGGCTCGGCATCCGAGTGTCTGGAGAGGTGCCCCGTCAGTTTGACAACGAAGACGAACCAGTCGCCCGTTTGAGCTGAGCCACGAGCGTCGTCCCTGAAGACTATTCAGAATGAACCCGGCCGCTCCATATTCCGTGATGGGGTAAAATATAGATACTTCTGGATCGTTACAAAGACCCCAAACCCATAGCAGCCCCGTTAAATCCTTCGGGTTCCAGGATACGACTCCCACTGTACCCCGCAGAACCATGGCACATCTTCAAAGAACAGTCAACGCGAGAGTTGTTATCTGCAGCATCGACGTTGGAAACTCTACTTCGGTAAGACACAATTCTTTGCAGTGCTCACGCTCACACATTTTCAGTCTGTTTCATTCCTCTACGCTGAGGGAAAGGATTACTTCAAGGATTTGAAGGATAAAGTTTACAGGGCTGACACCTGGCCCAACCATGCGGAAAAGAACGCTTTGATCCCTTCGCGACTGTGCTACCTCAATGAGAAGCCATACCTTTATGGCGAGAATGCTAGGAGGCCTGGTCGTAAAGACAAGAAGTGGGTTCTTGTGGAGTCTTTCAAACGCCACGTCAACTCGCTCGGGTCTAACGATGTATCCGATCTTGACCGAGGCGATTTTGACCCTTTCCCCCCTGGCGTAACGCTTCGCGATATCTACAGAGATTGGATCAGTTTCCTCTTCAGTGCCGCCTCCAAAGCCTTCCTGGAGTCTAGGAACGGTGTAGATGTCGACGCCGACCTATGGAGAAAAAGAATCTGTGTTTTTGTGGTGCCAAATGGATGGAACGAACCAGAACAGGCACATCTTGGCGAGCTCCTCCACCAAGCAAAGTGCGTCGAGGATTGCAACAACATACGTTTTGCTCGTGAAAGCGAAGCCGACCTTCACTATGGACTTTTCCTTGGCTTTGAAAAGTTGACTCGCCCGGTTAGTTTCTCACTTTCACAACATCTCCTGCTCATCAGACGGTGTAGGTTAATCTGAGTTTCTTTATCTGCAATGTCGGCAATTCGACTGGTGACCTCGGTTTTTACAAGATTACCAACACAAACCCTCTTCATTACGAAGAGGTGAAGCCGGCTGACAGTGCGTATCCTGTCCCATGGTAAATAAAAGTTCGTATTTGACACATTCTGGTTCTCCTGTAGGCTTCCCAGTGGGAACTATCGTGGAATCAGAAGTCGCCGTCGACAGAGATCAAAACTCTGCAACTGATGAGAATGGCGACGAAGACAAGTACGTGAATCCTTGATTTTCAAAACTTAGTAACTAATGGGTTCCTCACAGTATGGACCCAGTCTACAACGTCGTCAAGCACGTTAACAAGTTCCGTCAGGGGATATCGGGCGATGCTGCACCCAAGGTATGAAGCGTCGTAAGTGTTGCAGACTTGGCTCTGATTGCCAGTAGTACATTGTCCTTGAAGGCGGATGTGGACGGGATGAGACGTCACGAAAACGCATCAGCACGGAACTGCCCGATATCACGGTGCTCACCCTCTCCGATGCTAGCAGCTCTGAGTAAAATGCCTTTCTCTTCGATTTGTGAGCTAACTAACTGACAGCTTAATATCTCTAGACTATCCGTGCAGGGCCGTGGCCTCCCGACAGTCGATGGCGCTCTCTACAGTTGCATCTATAACTTCATCACGGCTCGCAAAGCTCCTTACTATTATGGCTGCGTAGCAAGTGTTCCTTTCGACAAGAACAACAGGGAGCATAGGCGCAGGCGCGATCATGGTTTACACTATATCGCTGGCAAATCATTCGTCCCTTACGCCTGGGAAACAATCGTTCCCTTGGTCAGTTAGCTTGTTGTCATTCACCCTGTAATCACCCGCTCACGTTCAATACTCCTAGGATGAGCTTATCAAAGATGGTGACGGGAGGAAGAAGGACTTTACCATCCACTTCAGAGAGCGTCCGTCTGGCCGTCACCCCACCACGGTCGTCGTGTACGCTACGAAGGAACCAAACCCGCAATGGGTGTTCGAGGGTCATGGTAAGTTTATGCATCATCTCGTTGCTTCGGACACTTCTAATGTCTCTACCAGGAAAGTCGCCTGTCCCAGGTGTACGCGAAATATGCAAGATCATAGCCGAGATTGACACCGACGAGATCAGAGTCGAGGAGAAACAGCTCGTCGGTGGGCAAAAATCCTTCACGGCTAGTTACACCCTTGACATCAACTTTGGTTCTGTCACCTCATCTGCTACTGTTTCATGGAGGAAGTCGACCGTACGTTGGCGTACCTACCCCGCTGACCGACCTGACACATTTTTTCGGATTAGGGTACGATCGGTAGCAAGATGGCGAGTTTCAGCCCTCCAAATGAAACAGCCTCTGATTGGCATACCAACGGGCACCAGGGGGATAAAGAAGATGAAAATAATGGTGATAATAAAGGTCAAGGCAAGACTCCTCAAGGTGATTCAGGGAAGAGAGAGGAAAACCCGCCTCCGCCATACGATGCCGACGGCAGGGCAGTCGTCCCCACTGGGGTTTACTACGTGGCTAACCCAAGGAATCGTCATGGTCTCGGGCAAGCATGCTGGGATTCAAAGAAACACATTTTCAAGGAGATCCGGTGTTGCCCAAACACTCAGGGAGATGAAACAGAGGTGAGTTCCGTCCAAGTCGGCACACATGCCTTCCTTGACTTATTCCTTTGCTATAGTGGTACCTTGGATTTGACCGTGACTCAACCACATTTACGCTTGGGCCCAACCTTGGAGGCGCAAAGGCCTGGGAAGACAGGAAATGTCCGCTTACTGGGTATGAAAGGGACGACCCGTATGACTTGGATCGCGTCTTGGCCTGGCAAACCACCGATTCTCCGCCCAGGAAAAGGTGGTACGCCATTCGCGCCACAAATCTGGGTGGTGACCACTATCGGTATGTTGCCCCTCTTTTCGTATGACATGAAACTCATGCATTCGGTGTAGCATTGTGAGCAACCGAGGAGGATTGGCATGGACAATTGCGAGCGAGGCAAAGAGCAACCATGATTACTTGGAGGTGAGCCTTCAGAGCTGGTACTTTCGTAGGGGTATTAAAGCTTCGCAGATTCGCTTACGTCCTATGGATCTCAATGACATTAACCAGGTGTGGGAGCTAGTCCCTAAACCATCGCGATAATTCGTCTTTCTTCTCTCCTCCTTTGTAATTTTACAGCCCTTTTCATCTATATCTCTGTACACCTTGTATCCAAGAAACCAAGAATTCAAACTTGCCTATTAGGCTCGATTTTTGTATAGTTCATCCGAGTCTCCGTCATCTCACACTCCCCCTCCACCGCGCTCCTTTCCCGGCTATTCCGGATATGATTACGACCATCTCTTGTCATTTAGTGTATGAAATCAGTGTATCTGCATTGACCAACGGCGCTGTGAGACGATCGATCTAGACGACAATAGAGGTGCCGACCGCAGCGCGACGTCATTTAAAGTTATGTGTCAGCTATCCGTTGTACCCCAAATTCTTCCTCTGCTTCCTGATCTCTTGACCGTCGAAGCAACTTCCTACTCCTCACGGGGCTGTCCACGAGGGATGTCCTCTTTGCGAGAACCATATAGTTGCATAAGGGCGTCAGTGACGCCTCAAACTAGCTCATTTGCCGATATTTGGTTTCGGCCCAAAGGTAGACGCCACCTTGAATGGGTTTTGGATCTCAGCCTGTCCGGGGTCTTAGCATGACAGCAGCACCAGGACACATGTCCGTAAATCAACTATAACTACGCGATCTCCCAACTTGCCAAGTTTTCCTTCAGCAACCTCCTCATGGATCCCAGTAAAACCTTCGACTCTGACTTCGTAGTTTGCAGCGTTGATGTCGGCTCGGCTACCTCTGTGAGCTTTTGGTCTTTGTTCCAATACATTTTGAATAACAGGAAAATGTCTCCAAGTCCGTGTCGTTCCTCTATGTCAAGACTGGTGACACTTTCCGTTCTCTCATGGGAAAAGTTCACAGAGTCGATACATGGCCTCACCATCACCAGAAGATGGTTGATATCCCGTCCTGTCTATGCTACCGGGATGGAAAACCAATTGACAACATGTACGGGGCAAACGCGAGGGGGGCTCGCCCTCGCGACGACTGGGTGCTTGTTCAAGCTTTCAAGCGCCATGTTAACAGGCTTGGCTCCAACGATGTCTCTGATCTGGATCGCTCTAGCTTGGATCCCTTTCCACCAGGCGTGACTTTGACCACCATATACGAGGATTGGCTTCGCTACCTGTTCAGCGCCGGAGCTGCATCCTTCCGCGCCAAAAACTCTATTTCAGGCGAACTCTGGAAGCGCAGGCTATTCGTCTTTGTTGCTCCTAATGGATGGAACGAGCCTGAACAAGCCAACGTTCGCAGGCTCATTCATCGCGCGGGCGGCGTCGAGTATGATGACCACGTGCGTTTTGCACGAGAAAGTGAGGCTACGCTCCATTACTGCCTATCCCACGGATTAGGGACTGAATTAACTACGCCGGTATGTGTTCCTCTCTGTGTCTCAGAGCGTATCTCATGCACCTCCCGAACTATTAGGTGGGGCTCCAATTCTTCATCTGCAACTCTGGCGCTTCAACAACCGATTTGGGCTTATATCGTGTAACTAGCGTCAATCCACTACACTTTGAAGAGGTTCTACCTGCGTTAAGTAAGTCATAAAATTTCATCTCTGTTTTGCGCTGGACCGAGCGGTCGTATCAAGGTTTCGAAGCTGGAAGTTCAGTGGCAGAAGAAGTCGTCGCTTCGGAGAATCCTGCGAACGACGGACAGTCTGAGTAAGCCTTTGCTGTCTTGGTACACTCGTCTCTTCTGAGCAATATTAGTCTGAAAGATCCCATTGCGATGATACAAGATAACGTGCAACGCCTTCGGTCGGAAGCTCGTTCAAACCCCCAGGTAAGTTTTAGCTTATGACCGCTTAGCTCCCGGCATTCGCTAACTCGGCTAGTTCCTTGTCATGGGTGGAGGCTACAGCTACGATTTAGCTGTGCAGTCAAGACTCAACCAGAGCCTTGGCCCCCTGGGTATCAAAGTCACTGCTCCCCGGAGGGAGTCCGTTGCGGAGTATGTTTATACCCCATTACACTTTGCAAATCTCCTATTGACCCTCAAACACTACAGGAGTCCCACCGTTGACGGTGGCCTGTACAGCTGTCTACACAATTTCGTCTCTGCCCGTGCAATCGCCTACACCTATGGCGTTGAGATCGTGGTCCGCTATGACAGCTCGAATCAGGAGCATCTCCGACGCTCTCAAAACGGATCCTACTATCACGCTGGCGTCAAATATATTCAACACGGGTGGTCCACGATCGCCAAAAAGGTGACCAAAACAAATGTGCATGGCTTCGCGATATCTCATTCTGATATTACAGGGTGAAATCATCAAGGACGGCGATACAAGGAAGAGATCTTTCAACAAACTTTTCGATTCACGGCCAACTGAAAACCAGGTTGTATCAGTTACCTTGTATGCTACAGATGCTCCTGAGCCCCACTGGCTTTACGACGAAAGTGGTTCGTTGCTTATTTCCAAGCAGTCCGGTGGTCTGCTTACAAGCCCATTCAGGAGTAAATCTACTACCTCATATCCGCGAGGTCTGTAGGATTTCGGGACCTCTTCACATTCGTGAGGTCAAAATCCACGAGACGAATTGGGGTGGATCTAACATTGCCTATGAAATACCCTATCATTTCGACATCGACTTTGGCTCTGTGACATCTCAAGCACGGGTGGTTTGGGAGGGAAAAGATGTGAGTTTGAACTCAATTAGTTTGGAATTGTATCACTAATCGTACCCCAGAATCAATCTGCCTGGGCCCCCGCAACCTTTCACCCTCCACATGACACTGAAGCCGATTGGAAAACCAACGAATGGCATAACGACAAGTGATTGGGCGTCTGGTATGCTGTATCTAGTTTTTGAATACTCCCCGTCAACTATCCGCTTCCGTAATATGTAAATTTTCATCGGTCAATTATTGGAAAGCATTCCTAAACACAACGTCTGAGGCCAGTGGGCGCTTGAGCGCTCGAGTGAGTACGTTCCGGAGGCTCTGCCCGGGTTAAAAGGACTGATCAATCCAGATTATCCAGCGAGTGGAAAATTCCGTTCGCCCGGGACCCGCTGCACCGTGGAAAACGCACGTGAGGCGAACGCGAACGCGTAGCGCGTTACGTTCGACATTTATCTACTGTCCTCTGCGGTAACAAAGCCAACGCTTGCTGGTGACGTTCAATAACGCTACTTCAGAATGCAAGAAGGCTGATGATAGTGGTCGTTTGAATGTCGGGCGACGGGTGCGTTGTGATGACTGATCTTGACAAAAGCTTGCTAATCTTGCACAGTCCTGATATACTCCTCGTCCACGAGCACCTCCATCCCCAATCGAGTCAGTATTCGTCTCAAAAGCATGCTCGACATCGTCCCTTGCACATCTGCTCGCCATGAGTCAGTTCACAACTTGCCGAGCCTGGGGGCGGGGCGAACTCCTTTCAGCCCAGGCACCTGCAGCATGAAGCACCCTTTGACCATGTCCGATAATAATCCCTGTATATGTGACCCCACTACTTCCTGGTGCATCCCTCATGGCGCTGCATCCCTGCCAATCGCGCGGTTCGCAGCAAGAGTGATTTACGATTTTCGGGCGACATCAGTACTATACAAGCTCTCGTAATATAATTATTATGTGGTAGATCATACACCCAGCCCTCCATTCATACAAAATATAGATCTACAGCCTCTCTTTGAACTCGCAATCGCCGGTAGTTCACTGACGCTCGCCCTTAAGCGCTGGTGGGTGGGTCGTGGGAACGGGACAGCGGGAGTCCCGCGGTCCCCGGGATTTTCCTAAAGCTGGAAGCTCTCGATTATTCCTGCTTAACGGGTAGCACATTTGATGAGGAGCTGGCCGCAGTGCAGAGTGCCTCTAGTGGCTCGAGGTAGTTTGTGGGCGACTGCAAGTGGTCACTGAGCGAGGGCAAACCACCCTGACTCGAGTGTCCACCAGCAACATGTCTATTGTGGGAAACATCTACGCTGCTAGCAGGTGGCATCGTGGAGGAGTTGCGAGTGCTCCTCAGACTGAGGGAACATGGGCGGGTGCCAGAAGGCATCTCTAAACCCATATAGAGTGAGATCAGCTGCCATTGCGCCGAATGGAAAGCCTATCGAGCAACATTGGAAGTGCATGGATCCCGAAGAGTTTAACGAGTGCCCGTCGCTGGAGGAGACAGCAGAGGCTCGCAAGTTGAATGGGCGCTTG
This sequence comes from Coprinopsis sp. MPI-PUGE-AT-0042, assembly GCA_020736565.1. NCBI lineage: Eukaryota > Fungi > Basidiomycota > Agaricomycetes > Agaricales > Psathyrellaceae > Coprinopsis > Coprinopsis sp. MPI-PUGE-AT-0042. The sequence continues at coordinate 53,381 of JAHBOF010000179.1, read as the reverse complement.
GAGCTCCTAGGGCTCGTCGAAGCATCTTCGCCTTGAGGAACGGGGTCGACGTTCGCGTAGGTGTAGCGCAGAGGGTGGTAATGTGGTCGGGGTGATAGGTCCAGGATACTTCAGGGCGAATGCATCAGCTAAGACAGCGGTGGCAGTAGTGGCTCCCAAGGACACGGATGAGCTCAGACTGAGGGTGCGGTGGTCCAGCTCCTTGATACGGTCGTAGCTAGGGGAGGTGGAGGTGGCAGGTACAAGCGCGGGCTGGGCAAGTTTGGGGACAGGCCAGCTACGCCGGCTGCTGGCACCAGGACATCGAAAAGGTAACGCTTGCGAATGGTGTCTCATTTCACTGAAATGGGACGCGCAGAACCGTGGAGCCTGTGGTACAAACCGCACCTGCAAGACGTGAGGACTAAGCCATGGGAGGAAAGGGGTGAATACTTACGCATTGCAGGTGGTCTTGCCCTCGTCATCCTTTCTCCAGAAGGGTACCACTGCGGTGCGGTAGCTGAAGCACTGAGCCACGCATCGACGGCTTCGAGGAGCAGCCTGCTGGTGACGTTCCCTGCGCCTGATGCACGTGTTCTTGGGACGAGGGCGCTTACGAAGTTTGCAGAGCATGCCGTAGGCGCTGTAGTTGAGCCCAGCGTTGAGCGCTGAGCCCGCATCTCCAGAGAGGGGTACGAGTGCATTTTGAGCATTCTGCCTTGACCCGCTGGGGTAGATTTGTTGCTGCGAACGGCGGTGTAGGTGTCGATGGCTGCGGTCGCAGTCGCCCGGACCGTTCGAGCGTGTGACGGGGGTAGCTTGGCTGCGAGAGAGAGAGAGAGAGAGAGAGAGAGAGAGAGAGAGAGAGAGGCGGGGGCTTGAGCGTTGAGGAGGGAGTGGAGAGTTGCTGAAGAGGTTGTTGACCTTGGAGGGTGCAACAGTCTCAGGCAAGAGCCCTCGCGCGAATTGAGAGGTGGAAGAGGCGGACGCAGAGGCTGCAGCGTTCACCTGGCTGAACAATCTGCTGGTTGACCTGATGCGCTTGGTGGCATTTTCGGAGGTGGTCGCTGGAGCTACCGCCTCAACGTTGGTGTGGGTCTGCGCGCAGAGTCGGAGTCCGCGCACTGGAACGCAAGGCAGAATAGGAACTGGGAAGACTTGCTGTGGCGCCAGTTGGTCGAGTGCTCACCACTGAACACCAGCTAGCTGGCCGCCGCTAATAGAAAGCGCCTGTGCTAACCGTATCCTAGTTCCAAGATGGATCCCGAACGTCCTACTGAGAGGTTCAACGTTCAGATGCGGTTTGGCACAAGAGCAATTCTAACGACAAGCAGAAAGTAGGCAGCGTCGGCAGATTGGGCGCATTGAGACCTGTGGACGAGCAGGGCGACTAAATGGCGCTGGTAGATGCGCAAATGTTGCAACGAGAACAAAGTGTTCTCACGGTTCAGGTTGAAGCCTCCTCCAGGAGCGCTACGAGCCGGCAGGTGATGGCATCATGACGCCTAACTTTAGAGTACTATCACTCTTACTAGGTCTGATGGGGAGTTGCAAAACGATACAGAGTTGCAAAATGGCCTTTCTTCTGGCGTCTTAAATCGGAATAAATACGAAAAATTCACTGAGACTGCGCATTCTTTGTCTCAAGGGTCTAGTAGATTCTCAGAGAGATGGAGTGTATGCCGCCAGCACATCAGGGGATCGGGGAGTGGGTGATTTGCCGAAGTCGATGCCATCAGCGTCCACATTGATGATGTTTTTCGTCAGTCATTATCATCTTTGATCGTGGTTTGGCCACCTACCTATCAAAGGGGCCCAGGCTGTTCCAATATTCAAGTCTGCCGTGACATCACGAGACTCGGTGTAATAATACAACTATGACCGTAATCTTATCCACTGGTGATCATAGGTTAGGACCCTTCCTCACAATTGCTCTTGGTTGACAGCACAATGGCAGTCTTTTAGGATATTTTAATCTCATGGTCACATCGAAGAAGGGTGATAGAGCATTGAAGGGTAGCGTTCAGCTCTTGAGCGCTGGTTGTATGAGAGACAACCTCTCGTCGAGACCCTCTCAGAACATCATCGAACAATACACCAACGGTATGCGTTGATCATGCGATGGTTACGTTTCAAGAGTTATCTTTGACGCTTGGGCGTCGCCAACGTGCCAGTACATATTGTTGATCTTATCTGATGTAGATTAGATTCGACTCGTGACCTTCGGTCTAGAACTCTTCCAGATACATTCTAATGAGGCTATGCACTATTTACAGCATTCGTCATTCTTTCGTCTTTACGACTCATACTGACTCATACACTTACTAGTCATACATGTGACTGCTTACTCAGTCCTTACATAGCTCTATTATTAGTACGCTCTTTTATGTATATAAGGACTCTCGTAGCTACCTCAATCTCTATCGTTTTAACCTACGAACTAAGTCACTACCTATAGCCTACAAGCTACTCGGTAAGACTCTACTCGCTAGTTGCAGTAGTGTTCTTCAGGTTATGAGCCCTGAAGCTCAGTAGATGCGCTGTAATGGCTGCACTACAAACTTGGTTGGCGCTGTAATGGCTGCCTCCATAGACTGCTACAAGTCTGCGCTTAATTGCTGCGACTATGCATGTCTAACCAAGTGGCTGATAGGTCGAACCTATGCCTTTACTCTGCACTGTTATGGCAGCAGGGATCTGCGCTATAATGGCTGCAGAATGGGGCAAAGAACGCGCTGTTATGGCCGCTTCTTTGATTTGTGATATACGTTGCTGACGAAACTTGTTTTTGACAGATCTCAACAATCAACATGTCTTCCAACACTCTCAACAACGTCCCCATCCTCAATGGTACCAACTACACGGATTGGGCCATGTGTGCGGAGCAGTACCTCCAAATGCAGTGTCTTTCGTCCTATATCTATGGCACTCGTCCTGACGAAGCCGCTTCAGATGCCAACACGGCAGAGAAGCTGGCTCAGGATGAGAAGATCAAGAAGTGGGACAAAGGTGATGACCAAGCCATGGGAGCTCTCCTCCTCCGTATGAACAAAAATGTTTGCGCCCAAGTCAAGGGCAAAAATACGATGAGGGATTTATGGGAGGCTCTCCAAGAGCTCTATGGCACTCCAAGCCTCACTGCGATTTTCGCAGATTTCAAACGAGCGATCCAATTCCACATCAGGAAAGGAGATCCTCGTCCTGCGATCGCCGAGCTCCAGAACTACCTCGGTCAACTTGCTACGAACGAAGTCGCTATCGACGCGTTCATCGAGGCCATGATCTTGATCAGCAGCCTCCCTTCCAAGTACGACAACACCGTCGCCATCCTTCTTAACTCCAAGAAGGATAAGCTCACCTTCGACGCCGTCGTCAAGGCCATCACGGCCGAGTACGATCGTGTCGCCAACCCGGCTACCCTCAACAAGTTCACTGGCATCAAGAGGAAAGGGGGGAACCCTAACTTCCACCAGCAGCAACAAGGGCAGCAGAAGGATTCCGGCAACTCGGGTAACCACAACTCGGGTTCTTCCCAGAACAAAGGGAAGAAGCGCGGATCCAAGGGTGGCAACAAGAAGAAGGAGAAGGAAAGGAAGTCGCAAGGTCACAGCTCCCACATGGTATCGGCCGCTTTCTTAGGCGACCATCTCGTCTCTCTCGCTCCTCAGGAGCATGTGCCTCCCCAGGCCAAGGTCTCAGTTCTTTCCTTCGTGAAAACCGGACCCTCTATCGTCCAACGCCCTGTCAATCTCACTCCATCCACCCATCTCCCCACTTTGGCTGCCAAAGCCAAAGTCACTCCGTCCACCGAAACCTCGTGCTACCCAGATGTGGAACACGCCAGGAAGAACTGCGGTAAGCTCGATTTACCAAAAACTGCCCGTCACCTCAAAGCATTCGAGGAGGCGGACAAGCGGAAACGAGCCCTTATTGACCGCATCAGTTCCCCCAGGCCTTCCAAACGTCAACGGTCACTCGAGCCTTCCGAACAGGCTGAGGTGCATGAGACCAGCTCGTCTCTGCACTGACTCCCATCTCCCCCACTGGCACAAGGTGGATCTGGAGAAGGGGTCGACGTTCCCGAACCAGCCATGGTGCATCAATCTAGATTGCCCATGGAAAGGGACGGCTCACAAGCACTGGACGGACTCAGTGACACAGACGCCTTGGGCGAAGACGATGACAGCGTCTCCCTCGGTGACGAACCAGCGTTGGAGAAATGGGACACAGTCGAGGACTCACTCTTCGGCACTCCCAAGACAGTCTGGGAGAGGATCCGCGACGGAGAACTGGAGGACCCGCTCCACCCCGATGACGAAGTCTCTGACTGGGGCTCCGACGACGGGATGGGAGGCGAACATCCAGATCGTGATGGATCAGATCACCTTTCAGATGCAAAACCATCCGTCTTCCTACTGGACTGGGACGCTCTGAGGACTGGACACTTCGACAATGATAAGTACGTCCCCTCTGTTTCTCTCAGGAAACACTTGGCTAACTCATCGCCTCCACAGCCTCTTCAACTAGATATGAATAGCTTGGACGATGATGTATTTCTAGAATTTTGCTGTGCTATAAACTCTCTTGTTTCAATCAATGATTCTTCGAACATTTCCAAGTGTAAAGATGCGCAATGCGCCTCCTGTAAGAAATTTGAGACATCCATACATTGGATGATGGACTCTGGGGCATCAATGCATGTTACCCCCTCGAAAGAGGACTTGTTCGATTACAAAATTGTTAAGAACAGTCCATCGGTTAACACCGCTTCCAAGGGTACGACCCTGTCCATAAAAGGAATTGGAAAACTTCGAGTACATCACACTATCATAGGTGCTGATGGTAACGATCAAGACGTAGAATCTATCATCGAACCAGTTTATCACATCCCCAATCTATCGACTCGATTGTTCTCTACGGGAACTTTCTTGAGTCAACCCAATACTACTCTTTGGGGCAATTCCCTAACCATGGGTATCAACGATTCTGATGGGAGAAATCTCATTAAGGGTCATCCACTTCATCCGGACGACACGATTTATTGGGTTTCTGTAAAGAACTCTAAAGGATCGCCAATGCAAGTGCAGAAGGTCTCTGGACCGCCTGTCGATTACGAGGTCATGCATAAGCGCTTTGGTCATCCATCGCGGGAAGTGCTCAAACGAGCCAAAAAGCATACCACGAACTTCCCACCTATGGTGGAAATTCCCAAACATGAACCTTTGTGCCGCGGTTGCGCGCAAGGGAAGATGTCGCTTGAGCCGTTCCCGGCTTCAAGCAAGCATGCAAAGCGCAGATTCCAGAAGGTCCATTCGGATCTAAAAGAATTCTCCGTTGAGTCATACCACAAATTCAAACATTTCATCTCATTCTTTGATGATTGCACGAGCCGTGTGTCATGCGTCTGTCTCTGAACCAAAGCCAGGTCCGTACAAGCAATTAAGGACTTTGTTGGTATGGTCGAAACCCAATATGGAGAAAAGATCGAAGAATGGCAGGTGGATGGTGGTGGAGAATTCATCAATGATGAACTGAAAAGTTTCTTCAAATCAAAAGGAATCAAGCTATCAATTAGCGCTCCGTATATGCACCAGCAGAACGGACGTGCGGAGCGCTTCAATCGCACCATTATGGAGAAGGCCAAGTCAATGCGTCACGACACTTGCCTGTCTCCATCCTGGTGGGAATTTTCCATTCTATATGCTGTTTACGTGTATAACCGGACGCCTCTCAGACGTCTAGGTTGGATTACTCCACACGAGGCTGTAGAAGGAGAAGCTCCAGATGTCTCTAAATTGAGAGTCTTCGGATGCGGTGCCTGGGTGTATATTCCCAAGGAACAACGATCTAACAAACTCCTTCCACGGTTGGAGTATATGATCTTCCTAGGATTCCCAGAAGGCATGAAGGCGTATCTATTCATGAGATCGCCAAGGAATGTTCTATTCAAAGCAACTACCGCCCGCTTTGATGAACTTCATTTCCCAAGGTGTCCTGACGCCAAACCACCTCAAGACCAACCACGAGTTGAAGACTACCCACCTTCCTCGTTTGGCAATGATGGACCTCCATCTGAATCTGGAGATGATGATGACGATGATGATTTCCTTCGTCGTCCATCCCCAAACTCCCAAACCCCTAAAAGAGGTAGCAGTCCTGATCATGACGATGATCGGAACGCTGGTGAACCACCAGCCGACCAGCACCCGCCGAACCCTGCGCCGGGAAATCCACCAGGTGATGCACCTAGGAGATCTGCACGGGATCGGACCCAAACCAAGTCTCAGCCTGGCGATGTCTACGGAAATAAAACTCCGACTGAAAAGCATCAGACGGATAGGAGAAAAGCACTTGATAAAGATGACAGATGGCCATCTGGATCTAATCAAGGCGCTGAAAGCAGGGAAAAAGGTGTTCCTGCACCAATACCTGCTACTCCAGTGTCTGAAAGTGACTCTGATTCAACTTTTGACATACCTGAGGACTTAGAACGCTTAGTGCGTGAAGGGGGAGTTAACTTTATGCATTTCCTGCTTTCTAAAGTGGTTTTGCCTCCAGTTCCTTCTGTCAATAGCGCTCCACGCGAGTGGACGTTTAAAGACATCTTGCGGATGCCACTGCAGGAGAAGAAAGGATAGATCAATGCTTGCAAAGATGAGTTAAAGGCACTCTCTGAACGCGAAGTATTCGAAATGGTTGATCTTCCTAAAGGTCGTAAAGCGATTACCAATCGCTGGGTATTCGACGTCAAATCTGATGGTCGAAAACGCGCCTGACTTGTTGCCAAAGGTTTCCAAGAAATCGAAGGCATTGACTACAACGAGATTTTCTCACCAGTGGTTCGCTTCGAATCAGTCCGAACCATGTTAGCCATCACGGCTCTCAAGGATTGGCACATCACCGGAGTTGATGTCAAGACTGCATTCCTCTATGGGAAACTAGATGAGGAAATCTATATGCGTCAACCTGAAGGCTTTGTCATCAAGGGCAAAGAGCACAAGGTGTACCGGCTCCTTCGTGCTATCTATGGTCTGAAGCAAGTGTCCCGTGCATGGTACATGGAACTTGCAAAGTCGATGAAGATTCTTGGCTTCAAACGACTATCGACCAATACCAGGATCTTCATCCTCCAGGATGGACATGGTGGCTTTGTCATCATGATTGCCTATGTCAATGATCTCATCTTCGCAGGTCCCAACAAGAGACTTGTCAATGCCAAGAAAGAGGCGTTCAAGCTCAAGTGGGAATGTCGAGACTTCGAAAATCCAACCAAGTTCTTACGAATGAGGATCAGACATGACGGACAAAATATCCGTCGGGACCAATCTGCCTACCTTGGCACAGTCCTGGAACGTTTTGATATGATGGATTGCCGACCGGCACCTACACCTATGGTCGAGGGTTATAGGCCTCTCGAACATACTGGACCTATCAATACGAAACGACGCCACTATTTCCAGTCAATCATTGGATCTCTGCTCTACTTGATGCTGGGCACTCGCCCAGATATCACCTACGCCGTTGTTAAGCTGTCTCAATTTGCAGCCAATCCTTCTGAGGAACACATCAGCAAGGCAAAGTACATATGCAGATATCTCCGAGGAACTATGGACTACACTCTGGTTCTTGATGGCGCATCCCAAAATGGATTGATCGCCTACTTGGACTCTGATCACGCTGCGGATCTGGTCAAACGCCGATCCACAACTGGAAACATGGTGATGTTGGCAAATGCTAGCATTAGCTGGATTTCACATGCTCAAAAGACTGTTGCTAATTCCTCCACTGAAGCCAAATACATGGCTGTGTCTGACTGTAGTCGACAGGTGATGTGGTTCAAGCACATGTTCAAAGAGCTTGGCATGCCGATCATCGTACCAATCCCTATCTGTTCCGACAACAACGGTGCTATCTTCATCAGCAACAATCCTATTCAGGAACATCGCATGAAACATATTGATGTCAAATTTCACTACATCCGTGAACTCATCGAGAATGGAGACATTGAAGTCGTGCGAGTCGATACCAATGACAATATCGCCGACATCTTCACCAAACCGTTGGGACGAGTGAAGTTTGAACACTTCAGGGGATTACTAGGACTTGAGTTCTACTTGTCTTAGTCCAATGGGTACACTCGTTAGGAGATGCACTCATTGAGGGGGAGTGTTGATCTTATCTGATGTAGATTAGATTCGACTCGTGACCTTCGGTCTAGAACTCTTCCAGATACATTCTAATGAGGCTATGCACTATTTACAGCATTCGTCATTCTTTCGTCTTTACGACTCATACTGACTCATACACTTACTAGTCATACATGTGACTGCTTACTCAGTCCTTACATAGCTCTATTATTAGTACGCTCTTTTATGTATATAAGGACTCTCGTAGCTACCTCAATCTCTATCGTTTTAACCTACGAACTAAGTCACTACCTATAGCCTACAAGCTACTCGGTAAGAATCTACGCGCTAGTTGCAGTAGTGTTCTTCACATATCCCTGTATTTGAGTTGCCAATGTGGGTACTACTATGGGTACGTTCGCAACGTTTAGGCCATGACAGGCCCGGATACACCAATTTATTTCTTTAGAGATTATTTTCGAAGAGTACAGAGTGCAGAGTGATCATCTCTCCTTCCCCAATCATACCTGACTCAGCCTTTCCATGCGCAAAAGTTAGCTTTCATGTTGGGAGTGTTTCCTATAAACGAAGACATTCGAGTCTGTGGCTCGTCCCCGGGCGTCACCACTAGAACAGGTCGCAAATCTGACCTGGGGGCATCCGACTCTCCAGATTGATAGCTGAGAGATTGATAGTCCCTGCCAATGGTTTGGGCGGTCATGATCAGGCTACTGTGGTCAATGAAGCTGACCTGATGGGTGAGCACCCTTCATAATTTACATAAGGTGAACACATAAGTACGTACCGGTTTATGTAGTAACATGGGCTCCCAAGCTCAGGATCGGGGTTGAAAGTGCGAACAAGGTGCTGCGAGCATTGTGCAAGGCCTTGCATCAATGATGACCTTCCTCCTCGGTAACACAGCTGTGCAGGTAGGATGAGACTGACGGACCCTGTGACTGGGAGGTGGTTCTCCTCCCTTGCAACCATGAAACATCGTAGCCACAGAAGATTGAACCGATAGACGTACGCGATGTTTGCGGTAAAAAGGCCGTACATGCGTAAATGAACGGCACATTTGACCACCTGAGAGCCCATCACGGTAGTCGGCTGCTGGATTAGTCTGGTACCAGTAGCAGCGACTGGGAACAGAAACGTAATGTCTCCATGCCTCACGATCTGGTCCATCCCGATGTTAACTTGGATGTACTTGGCAAGCAAGTGTGGTAACCATGAAAGGTCGGTATCGAGTTCCGTTTGGAGATTCTGACAAAGGACCGAAAGCAATTTGGGATTCCCCGTCCCCTGTGTCCCTTCAGTATTGGCCAGGAGACAGCAGACGAGCCGACACAAGACATTTTGCTTGAGCTGTTTGGTGAACAAGTCCTAGCGTTAGAGGAAACTCTGCTTCCAGGAGAGATAGCGCAACCGTGACTTGCATTGTATAAATCCTCCACCCCCATTACTTGAGCAGAGCGAACCCTGATTACAGATTCACACTCTAAGTTGTTGATAGCGGTGTTCGCTTGAGGCTCAGTGCGAGCCGTCCGGCCGTTGTGGGATGTGTTATCGTGCATCCTGGAAAAGAGATGGTCAGCTAATGGCATTGGTTGAGGATATCATAGCAACCAGGGGTTCATCAAGGCAAGTATTTCAGGTCTGATTTGGCTGCCACTGCAGCCAGAAGGGTGCGCTAGGGTCGTTAGGCAGATCCCCAGTCCTGTGGGAAGAAGTGGTGGAGAGTGAAAGCCACTTAAATACCAGCTTGAGAGCGGTAATCAAGGACCCTTTCAGGACCCGTAGGAAAACATCTCGGGTCTGATAACTCAACAATATCCCACGAGGGTACAGGGAGCACCGAGTGCAGAGTGTGATATTGATCGCGCAAAACTAGACATCGAGCATGAATGAAATGCTGTTGAATGACGGCAATACAGAAGCCAAGTGGAAGGGGGACATTGCGAGTAATTAGCGGGTTTTTGCTGACAATCCCAGACGTGGAAGGTACGAACCGGTAAGCTATGCGGGTTGCCAAATGCGCCGGGGTACTCTGGGACGCGAGCTACGCCTGAGAGCTGGTTCTGGTTCTGGTTCTGGTGGCTCATACTCCTCCACAGTACCCAGCTCCTCCTGCTGCCTCGTGTGACTGTTTGTTGCTGATTGCACATGAGTGACTCCGGAGGCAGGCCTGTCAAATCAATCCAGATCGGCAGCCTCGACGCATGAGCCTGTGTTTTGGTCCGGGTCCTCCACGTCTGAACCTATTCTTTGGAATTCGTCATTTGAATCTGAATCCGAACCCTGAATCTGGATCAACGTCTAGCACATTGCCTTCCTTATCGGAGAGGTGCCATTCTGAGTCGTCAGAGTCTGTGTCGAAGCCTCCCACTACATCGCTGGCAGATGTTGTGGAGATGGGAGGTGCCTCGGGTTCACCACGAGGGGGGGTACCCTCGCTGGAGAACGTGGGCTCTGCAGGGGTCATAGACCGTAAGGGGCCACCAGACGATGTCGGCACATCTGCGTGTGAATATGGATGACCGACCCCAAGGCCCCAATGGTACCTCATCAACATGTCCCGGTCTACAAAGCTACACGGTAGATCAGCACTACTGGAAAAAGAACGAGTCTCGTAGGAACACATACCGGTTCACATAGTACTCGTGCCAGTCGTCTTCTTCATCCACCAAGCACGAAAGAAAGCAGCGAGTAGCAGCTCTGCGGAGTGGCTGGCAGGCGAGATGGATGCAGCGCACAGCTAGGTCTGGTGGTTCAGGACTGCTCTCCGTGTCAGCAGGGTATGATTCATCGACTTCAATGCTGCCAGGGGCGGAAAGGAGCTGACCTTCACCATGTTTCTTGCCTAAAATGAACCTGGGAATGATGTGGGCGGCACGAAGGACATCTGCAGGGTCAAGAAAGTCGATGCTATCGCTAGCGACCGACACGATGGGGAAAGAGATGCGCTGGAGCGAAAGGGGGCTAGCGGGAGGCGTCGAACTGTCATACCATCGCACCCATAAGACGTCGAATCGGCAGGTTTTCATGTCTGTAGAGCCAGGGCCACCATATGCAACGTTGACATGGTAGATACCAAGCACACGAGCGTAAGCGAAGCGGTTGTGGGAGGCGGAGTCCTCGCTTTTTCGAAGACACATGATGTTGCATCTGGAGGTGCCTGGGTTTACGATATCCTGCTCTCTCAAGAGATCGTAGGACGTGTAGTTGACGTGAAACGTGTCATGTCGGTAGATGCAGTCAGAGTGAAACAGAACTCTCTGATGATTTGCGTGATGAAGTGGAAGATCGTCTTCGTTCAATCCTGCTGCGAGATCATGTAAAGTTGACAAGGTTTGGTGTTCAGGCTGTTCAAGGGACAGCGCTTCTGCTAGAAGGCGCTGGATTATTCGAGGGAAAAGGTGACGTCGTAATTTTGCCACGAAGCTCTGGAAAGGGGCCGCTTCAGTCATCTGCAGATAATGTGAAAGGATATTAAGCCTACCGTTGTTGCTGAGTCTGAGAGGTTAGATTGTAGGAAGGCAGCGAGATCGACAGGGTTGTTCTGCGAAACACCAATGAAGTAGTTGGATTGGAGGTTCTCGGTACCAGAACCAGGCGCCGGAGACATCCTCTTGCGCAGTAGACGAAGTACGTTCTGCCTCGATTGCATTCGAGATATTTGATGTGCGACGTTTTTCTTGTTGGTACGCCCATATTGTGTCTTTGGAACTTTGTGATTCACCTCCGTCTGCTTGAAGCGTCAATCCTAAAGCTCAGATATGAAACCGAGGGGCAAGCCACTTACAATACGGCTTGTGTAAGAGTCCATCGTTCCAAAAACATGATGGTAGGGACGACATGTCCCATGGCATGAAACTTCAGGACATTCAGGTTCAGGGACTTTTCTTGACGTCCGTCATCTGAACAGGAATCAGCGGGTGCCTTTGCAATAGGGTTCAAAGCGCCTTACGTCCTGAATCAGTGGCCCTTTCTGCACTCTCTTGGGGGCTACCTGAAGGAGGATCCAGCTCTTCCGGCTCTTTGTCCTTCATGTTCGTCGCCCGCTTGGCACCTTTCTTTTTAGCCTGCTTGGATTCCCTCCGCTTGCAGGCTTCATACTCGCGTCGCAGCTCCTTCGTCAGGATCTCTTTGCACATGGTATTAACGAAGTCCCGGAGGTGATGCCCCAGCTCCATGGTGGTGTCGTCGAGAATTTCGACTGTATGATTGGTTTGTAATCGAAGCTTTACAAGTCCGTGCCAGTGAGAGAAGATGAACAGCAGTTCCATGAGGCGGGTGTTGTGTGATTCAGGCAAAAGACCCTTGAAGGCTGCTATTGAACACTGCCATGAATTGAATGAGTCCTTAGAATATAATGTTAACGCGCGATACTAACAGATGACTCACTTGTAGAAGATCTTCGAAATCACGAGCAGCCAGTTGCTTCATCTCGGACACGTTATTGCGGAAGCGCCGAATAGTATCCCGCCCAAAGGTGGGCATGGATCGATACCTGAGGATAAAATGTTAGCGAAGCGAATGGAGCTCAGGGACAGAGAACAGGGACGAGTACTTGCCGCAAGTCAACCGTATCCACAGCGCTTTTGTCGTAAGATTCCAGCAAGCGTATGATCTGGAGGAAAAGTGATTTCCAAGTTCCTAGTTCAACTTCGTGCAGCACGTCTGAAACGAGCATGTCGAAGTAGTTGATTCCTTTAGATGAAAACCTTTCAGAGAATGTGTTCTGACATGGTTCGTAAGAGGGTGCAACCAAAGGAAAAGATTCCGAATCACCTTGGTTGGGACGAGAGATTGTGGACGCAATGCGGTCTCGATGGGCTTGCAATTGACTGAACGATTTTTATCGTAAATAAGGGTGCGAGCGGCTGCGATTTTCGACTGACGTGGAGTGTCATCGTAACGTTTCAGTGACTCTCTGTTCGCCCTATCAGTTTCCGTGCCAAGCTGATCAACTTCTTTGAGTGGGATGAGGCAGATAGGGCACGGGCACGCCCCGATGTTCCGGACACTGGCAATTATGATCCTAGTGCGCTGGTAAGCGAATGTGTTGACTAGCAGAAGTGAGAGCTTACTTTTCAGGATAGTCGGCGGAATATGTAAAGACCCTCGGATAAAACCGGTGGTCTACACCATCTAGGCACTTGACAACGATACCATGCTCATATGCCGCCATAAAATCGTCGTCGAGGATGACTCGCCACTGCTCATGGAAAAGCTCTCTTTGACAATGGGTAAGTAGAGGTTGAGGGGGTCTACAGTGGCCAGAGCGTGCGATGTAGAAGTCTTTGAAGTCATCAGGAAGCTGAAAGCCAATGAGATTCTAGTACCACCAAAGGATGTCCACGACTTACCTTGGAGAGATACGCGAGGTGCTCAACAAGCCGGAGTCCGATTTTTGCCCTTTTGTATTTTGAATCATTGGCATATGACATGTACAAAGGCCAAAGCTTTGCTGTGCCAAACTGCGCAAGCACAGTTTCGTCAGAGCCAAACATAAGCCTGACAATGTATCGAGGAAGGTCACATCCTGGTTCGGGGGGCAACTCCTGAGCCCTTGTAAGCAATGAAGTTTTGGATTCCGAAAAATGCGTACCTGGAGGTCCTGGAAAGCTTTGAGAAATGCAGGAGACATGTATAATTCTCCATGAACACGGGAATCCGCCTTTCCCTTGCCGGGATGCCATCGCAGCTCATATGGCAGAAAGTGAAAGCTGTCGTCGGGTGTTAAATTCATCAATTTTTCCCTAATCATAGGGACAATGGGCCGGTGTCGAAACTCAACCTCATAAGGAAGAGGGCCAGGGTTAGCACAACTGGCGCTAAAGGGAACACTGATAGTAACAGTGGACGTCCTCCAAGCCGACTCCTCGACCCAGCCTCTATCCATGTCATCGTTGACGATGGGCTTGGCAAGAGCGCCATCAATTTTCGTCCAGTTAATACCACGAACGTCTTCAGGGCTCCAGTCAGGACTTGAGATGATCTCGAGCAGTTTGGCAAAGTCGACCCTTCCCTTTCCATTTCCATCGCTCGCCTGCCATTCACCGAGGAGAAATGCATTCCGATTTGGAAATGGGTAGTAGTTATCTGGATGGGATGGGTCTTCGACGTCCAACTTGTTATGAGAGCGATTATCAGCCTTGGATATTGATTCAGGATCATAAGGACGCTCTTCTGGCACCTGGTAGCGTTTGTACAGCCCAAACTCGTCAGGTGGCGTACTCCTAACTGTTTCATAAATGTTGTTTCGCGCTGGTGGGGGGACGCTGGCTGAGGATGGCATGGAGGGTGCAACGTAGTCAATAGAAGCATGCTCCTGATCCAGCATGTCGAGCAGTGAAGACTCGGAATCGACAAAGTCTCGAAAGTGTGTAGGAGGGCGGCGGGCTCGGACAGTTTGAGTCTGCTGCCCTCTCCCTGGCTCAGACGCTGTGGCAAGGTCCTCTTCGTCCTGTTCGAGGGTGGAGAATATTATCAGCAGAGCAGAATCTTATATGTGTGATGAATAGTACCTCGAGGTTGTTACCTCTGGAGCTATTGCCACACAGTTCACCTCCGCTCGCCTGGCATTCGCCTTGGAGTGCAGTGGAACGCTGAAGCATACTTGTCAGCACATGTAATTTTATCAGGAATCAGTGGTGAGTGGTGAGACTGACGGCTGCGCTTTTGTTTCCAGCAGGGATGTAACTATCCACCTCGAGATCGGCATCCGATCCAAACCACCACTTTCATCGGGGAAGCTGGTCTGTATCGCTTCCAAGCCGTGGTTGTTTTGTTGGGTTGGTTCTCCTTGCTTGCTGGAGTCTCTTGCTGAGCCCATTTTTCACAGCGGAGCAGCTTGACTTTATGTGCCGGGTCAAAGCACCTGGAAGAGGGAATGTTTGACTACAGAATTGGCACCAGCTCAAATGTTGCCCAGGTAGCTGGTGCTGTTCGTAGACGGATTCATCATCATCGATTCCCTTGTACATGAAGAAACGCAGAAGATGGCTGCAGTGCGACGAGGGAAGAAGTTTGAGACAAGGAATGGAACACAGTCACATGAGCATTCGCGAGGAGAGAATGGTCACATGCGTATCGCTCGAAATAGATCAAGTCGTTGATCCGCTGGACGATCGTACCTCTTCCGTGCGTTTTCGGTTCGGCTGTAGACACATATAAGGCTTGCATGGCCACTGTAGTCGATTCTCCAGCTACAAAAGAGGGCGGCGTAGCTCAAGGGGACCGAGACTCACATATGTGCTACCGTGCCTTGTTGGACCTTTTGCAACTCCGCCTTGCCTTTGGTATTTAACCTTGTCTTCAACTTGAAGTTGTGGATTTCTTCTGCAGCCTTCAATCAAAAAGTACACTTGAATCCTTTGTAGCGCATGGAGTTGTAATATTACAGTTTGGCTTCCTCAACCCCAGTGTACGATGGACTACAACTAAAGCTCTCGCCCACTACCATCCACTACACAATTTCAGGACAGAGTGCTTCCTGATGCTGCTCAGCAATCACCCGCCCATGACTGGTTGTGAGCGGTGACGGCAGAGTTGTCCTTTAGGGTGGGAATAGATTTGGAATACGTTATATGCCTGCCAGTCGAGCAAGATCACTCCGTGATGCATACCACCACCATGTTATGGCGAGAACACTTAGTGTGGGCACCTCCCACAGCTCTGCAGTTCCGTCCTTGAATGTTAGGTCGTCGATGACAGCAACGCCAGGATCTTCCAATGCATACATCCCTATTACGGTAACATGCACCCTGTATAAAGACTCTGGCATGCTGCTCGTATCTCATCCACGGCGCTCAATATTCGCTCTGATCGTTGTCTCAACACATCTTCCCAATTGCGATGGTCACGGTATCCCATTCTCCTACCAGCACCAACTTGAAGCAGACGCCAAAGAGGCGTACTAAACGCCCCCACCGTCGGCCCAAGAGGTTCTTGGAGTCACCTTCCAACCCATTTTGGTTTCCCTTGCCCCTTGGAGAGAAGGTGCAGGCCAAAACACCGAACTTGGAGGCTTCTAGTGCATCTCCGCTCTTCACTCCTAACAGCAACAGTTAGTCAAGCTCCTTCGTTGCAGCCCTCCGCAACGACTGACTGGCTCCTAACAAGATGCGGAAGGTTTTACAATCAACCACCTCAGCAGCTCGCCAACGAAGGTCAAGACGGAGGATCTGACCCCAATTGGCAGTCTGTTCTCGAGGGCAGCTAGTAACGGTACAGGCTATTTAGTATGCACAAGCTTTATCTCATGCGTGACAAAATTAGGCCAGGTCTATCTTTCGGACGAGGGTAATAGCACACCTTCACCCAGTTTTACCAATACTGGAAATATTGCCGGTGAGTGCCCGTTTTGATGTTTTCTGGTACCCCTAAATGATTGGATGAGTAGATAATGTCGAAGCCGTCGACGGATTCCAGGAGTTTGTACCGCCTGGATGGGAACAGTCTGACCCTGGTTCTCTGGGGGGATTTGCTGTACACAACGAGCATGCGTCCCCTCATGGATCGGCTCATTCGAGTGAAATCTTTGATGGTGTTGGCCAGCCTGACAATTGGAATAACTGGCAGGTGGTGTCTTCGGATGATCACCACGATCACGTTGTGAGCGCCTCAGAGGACGAGGTCATGCAGAGCAAAGGTGCGGAATCGATACCCATCAGTTGCATATGGACTAACATTATCACCAGCGCTCTCAGTTATGGTGATCAATAAAACCTTCTTCTGCGACAACATAATTCGTACCTTCGACCCCACCAACCTTCCCCCTTCCAACATATCCGCCCTCGTTGACTTTGGCGCCCAGTTCCCTGTGGGTGTCAACACAGCAGCTTTCGTTCGCATGCTCCGTCTCTGCTTGCGATGCGATCGATTGGTCTTCGCTGACAATACCCATGCCCATAAATGTCCACCTGCTGATTCTGTCGCAGAAGTGCCCGTCGACCTCGACTTCATCGACTACTTCACCCAGGAAGGAAGCCCAGGGCTCCTCAAGGGCCAGCTTCTGTCCGTCACTGGCCGCTGCAACTTGTGCGATAAGCTCATCTTTAATCCCAACGACGTCAGCAGGCATCGTTGTGATTGTGCCCGCTGGTGATTTCTTGATAGAACCCCTTTTTTCCGACTCGTATGATACACCTCCTCTAATGTCTATTGACTGGCTCTCCGATAGTATGCACTTCTGCTACACCTGTCCGTTGCGAACATAATAGTACATGAAATTGAATTATTCGACACGAACGACATTGGTAACTAGGGTCCGACATTCACACTCTTCGTCATGCCACAGATGAACCCCCAGTTTGCGATTGGCGCTCTGTGGCCTCAAGGTTTCCAGCATTGAAGTCATCCAGCCTGCGGACGGTTGGAGGCATGTTGTGTCCAGATGCCGTCAACAAGCCCCGACAAGACGGCAGGATTGTTACTGAAAGTATAACCAAGGCGTTCAGTTTGAAAACGGATGTGTGGGCTGGGTCGCGGGGGCTCCCTTCCATGTCGGTGTTCAGCTGATATTGGCGGGGGTGGAGACCGGAGTCGAGACCTTCTGTGGTCTATCTCACTCTCAAGTGCTGGGAAGTCCATCCTAATGCCCTGGTTGTCGGCGTGGTCGAGCACCTGGTTGAGAGCTCTTTGTACCTCGTTCCAGCCAGCCTCCACTGATGCGAGGTGGTGAATGAGGTCAATAGCTCGCAACACCAGGCTGCCTAATTGGTATGCAGTTTCCTCTTCCTCCATGACATGGTCTGCAACAGCACCAGCAAGGCCTTCTGCCTGACGCCGATGGGAGTTTGAGTCCAGAGCAACCTGATTCTGAAGACGTCGTAAATCGCTCAGTGAGTAGTGGGTCGAGGTAGAGATTGGTAAGATTCTCACTGAAGGTTCACGCCGTTCCCGTGAGCTATAAGCCTCCTGCTGGATGCTCGGGACAGGTACTGGCCTGGAGTGATAGGCGTTGTTCGTGTGAGTTGGACTTGCCTCCCTCCGATGGTATATGGGGTCGACAGGTCGGAGAGAGAGCATCACAGCCGGTGGGGAGCTCTGGATATGCTCCCTCCAAAAGGGATGATTAGTGCTTTCCAATCTGGCGGTAGCTGGGATTATGGTCACATCCATATTATTCAGCCACAACGACATGTGGTGTCTGTAAGACGGAGAATTGGTGTTTAACTGGTGGGTATTCTTTTCGGTATAAGCAAGCATAGATAGGAATACAAGAAGTGCACCATTGAATCGCACACACACAAACACACACACAGAAAGCAAAGGAATAAACTAGTGAACAGCGTAAAATTGAACAGCACCTCTATCTATGTATGACAGTTCCGGTTCAGAAGTGAAAAGAGTCAGCTGTTAACATGAGACCAGACTCTCACGGTCCAGAGTGATGCTCCACGGTCGAAGCCCACCAGTCGGACTATGAACAATACACCCATGCTGCTCTCTCACCAGTTTTCAGGACATATTCAGCACTTCTACTCACGAACATGAGGCTCCTGTCGGCTTCAGGCAATTCTCCGCGCTTATGAAAACCATCTCTCTCTCCCCAACCTAACAGTTCTGGCGGGCTAGTTGCCCAACCATCAGTTATCAGGTAGAACCATGCATAAGCAGGGTTATGAAGAGTTTGACAGCCGGCTTTCAGGACCTATTCATGCATTTCTCGTGGCCACATTCCTCCATATCCTTCAGAACGAAGCAGGGGACGAGAATCCGAGAACTGCTCGCAGGAGGACATCCAATAACCACAGTCATGAGCTAATTGAAACTCTATCCTTCACGCGAGCACGTACGTCTTCCAGATAGGCAAGGCCCATATGGCGTTAGTCCTTGACTGTTTGGCGTGGGTACATCTGATAACCACAGCCGCCAGTTCATCGAAACCCTATCCTTCCCACGAGGATGTACCCATTTCAGGTGGTTCTGCATGGGTACATCGAATGGCCAGTTTTCATTTGATCGACAGGCGATCCTTCACACACGCATATACGTCTTGCAGGTGCGCACGACCAATAATGTTGTTCATTCCGTAGTACTGTTCTGCGTGGGTACATCTGATGGCCAGAGTCCTCACGTCGATCGACAAGCCATCCTTCACACGAGCATAAACGTCTTGCAGGTGCACATGGCCGATAGTAACGTTGGTTCAGTTGGAGCCAAAGCCTCAAGATCAACAGAGCATAGGTTCTCCGATGCCTTTTTAACCACTGCGTCTCGTCACTAACTTGTTCTCCCCAAGCCTCAAAGCTGTCTAGCGAAACAATGGCTACTGCACAATCTCAGGCAGACGCTATGGTCACAGAACCAGATACGTCTACTGGTACTCCTGGCGCTCCTCCTGCTCCTGCTCTCCCTCCACCTTCTTGGCCAGTCGACGTGGTACAAGGACAGCCCAGTTCTCCGCCACGTTTTACCACAACCGTCAATAACTACAACCGTCACGGAAAGGTAAGTCCCTGCCACCGTTATTTCGCATTCCTACTCTTACGCGTTCTGAGAAGAAACCAGCCAGCCCCCCCACCAAGGGCTTGGATCTCTCAGATGTCCATGGAGACGATGCCAAAGCCGCCATCCATGCCGGCTTTGCTTTGCATTGCCATTTTTCAAGTCGAGAAACCTCGAATACACCTGAGGCTGGCCCTTCTAATGTCACCCAGCACAGTGGCCCATCCAACGCAGGCCATTCGCATCCTCCTCCTCAAGTTCCTGTCGCGGGTACCAGCAGACATCCCAATCCGGCGACTGTTCATTCAAACAACTCCCCCCAAGCCAATCAAATGCATGTGGGAGGTGGCCCTACTACCACAGCCAGAATTCCAACCATGAATACCCATGGCGATTGGGTGAGTTCTTTGTTGTCATTGAAAGGTATAGCGCTGATGTCGAACAGCTTCGGCACTGTGTTATGCCACTACTGTTCGTTGGGATATTACGCGGGAGGGTCTCCTCGATCCCCCATATCCGGGACCATGTCATTATGACCTTGAACGAGCCCCAAGCGATCGTGGACCTTCATCAATATTGCTACCCAGGAAGCCAACTCAATCTAGGAGATGTTGAAAGTAGGAGGCAGTGGGATCCCTGTGAGTTCGTCTTTGAGTCATTCACCTCAACCAAGTTGGATCACGAAATGCTTGTCAGATTTTGATATGAACACCCAGAACCAAATACGGGACGGGCTGATTATACCCATGGTTGGCAATGTGAGTTTGCACATTCTTCTATCGTGAATGAGGCTAAGTCGAGGGCTAGCTATGGACCACTGTCCTTAGCGATGTCATGCTGACGACGATCACATTCATCATCCAAGTCGTTCTCACCAACCCCGTCATGTTCCCTGACCTAGCCGGCTTCACTCGTGACGGCTTCTGGGCCTCGTCCACCCGTCTCAGACAAGCTCTCCTGTGGCATGCACTCACCGGAGCTTATCTACATTTCTTTCTGAACAAGACACATGGCTTTGACACCAACTTCTCAACGAACACTGAATATCTACAACATGTGCGTCTCTTTTGATGTGATGATTTGAACAGGCAAACGGACACCTCCCTCTCTTCGTACCAGCTCTCAGCCGAAGACACTGAGGTCGTCGTGGAGTCTATCTCTCAGCAACGACGCCTCGCATTCGGTCGTTCAGAAGGGATGATTCATTTCCATAACGGCGGACTGATGCTTATAGTCCGCACTTTCATTGACGAGCTTGTCAAGAAGGCACCAAACACCCTAATCCTTGAGGCGCACATCCGTTCACTCAACACTGACGAAGGTCTTCGCGGTCTTCCTGGAGTATTTGTAGCCCCGTCGGTTTTGGATATACTGAAACTCCCGATTGCCCTTGTAAGTCGCTCTATCTCGATCTCTGTGCTGATTAATCTCATTCTTTGTGACATAGCTTTCCGCTACCTTATATGCGTGCTATCACGCAGGACGGATCTCGATCAATCCTGCACACGTCCTGACAGACTCGGACAACGCTGATGTCCTGGTGACAAAATTCAATTCCGCTGGCGATTTCCTTCTCAACAGCTACCGCTATATCCACCAGTCGGAGATGCTATGGTTGGCCCATAAGGTCTTCAAGTTCTTCTCACCATATTACAGCCAACTCGACGCACTCGCCATCACTGACTTTCGGCTCACTCCAGTTCCGCAAAACATCCCTAGGCTGATTGAGGGCGTCCAGCAGGACGAACCTGTCGACACTGCAAACCGTACGACACGAGCTGTCGATCGCCGAAACAAGATCTGTGTCATCCAGCCAGGCGACATGTTCCTCACCGTCCACAGCCAGAATCACTCGCGTTAAGAAGATGGCCGCTTGCATCGTGTATTAGCATCCTTGAGGGAGATCTTACAATTGGTCATCCTGACCTTCGGCTTTGGGGGCTTAGTACGACTTTTCATATTGATATTCTTGCTGTTCAATTCTACCTATCATCATTATTACCATTTTCCTCTTCCAAGAGCCAACAGCACATGAGCAAATACAATGTTTGCTCGAGAATGGCCAAGAGCGTGGCGCGTCTTTAGGAAGCACTGGATGTGATTCTTTGTGGGAAACCGGTTTGGACTCCCACCCCTGCAGCACTTCTGACAGCGATTCCTTGCTTCTTATTGAAGATCTCCCATGACTGCCCTCTGCTCATCCAAGCTCGAGTCGCTGGTACCCTACGCCTCAAATGGCTTGACCCTGGCGACATTCCAGCATGAACCCGCAATGTCAGCTCTCGGGTCGTCTTCTTCTCAAACCTTCCATGGCCGCGAAAGAAACGTGCTCCTCAACGGAAAGCTCGTGAAGGTCGTCCTTCTCTCTGACTTGGAAGGTGAGCGGAGCGGATGCCCATTTCATCGTAGCTCTAATCGATATTATAGAAGATATTAACCCCCTTCGCCACAAAGATGTAGATTGGGATGCCTGGAACCATATTTCACCTGACGATGTGGGCCAAGACGACGGTGAAGACAAGCTCACTGATCATGTCAGTCAAATCAGCCTGTCCAGCCCCTGTCGGTCATCTCCTTGGGCCAACCTTCCTGTGGATCCGCTTGTTGCAGTGGAGGAGCGTCCCTTGCGGCTTGGCCCTCATTATATTGGAATCAAAGGTCCGAGCTCTCGCCAAGCCGCTTACGTTGTTTACTTTGGAAGGCACATGGGCGTCTTTATCACTTGGTGAGTGTTGGCGTGAACACCATCTCGAACACTTTTGCTGAGTAAGTGATACAGGGAGGCCACCACTATGCAGGTCTGTGGTTTCAAATACAACTCCTATCAAGGTTACGATACTGTCGAAGAGGCTCGTCGTCACTGGATGCACGCCCTCGCAACTGGAACCTGGGGAGACCCTACGAATCATGGCAACCAGTCCATCCCTCCATTCGAGGGATATCACATCGTGTATCACCCCTCCGTTGACTCTACAGCGATTCCGTTGAGCGAAGCGATGGAGTTTAAGGACTCAACAACATCAACCTCCTCTTCATCTTCATCGTCGGCTAGTGGCCATTCCAATGCTCCGTCGTCTCCCATTGACACCACCTATTCTCCCCGGTTGCAGTTCCCTTCGTATGGCTTTACATTCCTATCTGACTCTAAGGACTCAGTCCTATTCCACAGGGCTCCATCCGGGGCTTCCGTTGTATCTAACTTTTCGAGCGCAAACAGTACAGAAGCAGATCGAGAACAAGTTCCCTCTCATCCCGTCACTGAAGCACACGAACCATCCACTAAAGGCAAGAAGCCAGCTCATTCTACCCCTGCAAGTAGATCCAAGACATCAGGAATTTTGCAAGGGACACGTCACAAGACCAACACCAATTCTTCATCACCTGGTCCATCCAGCCTTGGTACCGCCTTGAACTCCCATCCAAGGTAGGATAGTGGATATGCAATTCTTCCAATGCTCATCTGATTGTTCGATTCGTTGCCAGGCTTCATCGCAGCGACTTGCCCCCATCCCGAGAACTTACACCCAAGGACAAGTACTATGTTGTCCAGATTGGTCTTGAGCCGGGTGTTTATAAGGGCGAGGCCGAAGCCAGGAGGCATATGGGAACGAGCAGGTTTGCTTTTGCTCACGTCGAAGCCACCAGGAAGGCCGCGAACTCCCGTTTTCGCTCGCTCATGGATAGGAAGGAGGTATTCGAGGCCGTCTGAGCTAAGGGCCACATTTTCTGTGGCTGTAGTAATCCTGTAATTTGTTCTGCGGTCACTAGTCATGTCCCGTACACTATCCAGCCATTATGATGTTTTTTTTTGCCTCCACCCCTGTAATAATTCGTCTGACATGTGTTGATGAATGGGCGACCATGGGAGTTTACACGTGACTAGGGACCTTCCTTGGTATATCATGTGATAATGGCATAACACATGACGCGATGTGCTTAAGGAGAAAATGTCAGAGGCCGGAGCTTCACTCTTGTCCTCTACTCCGTCCATTGAAGTTACTAGGCTTATTGGTCTCTTCTCACCCACTGGATATAGAGGCCGACCAATACCATGACCCAGCATAGCTACCATGCTCGTTTGAATACTGAGCCACGATGGTCAAGGGCGAACTCTTTGTTCATACGAGAATACCCCTGGGACGATTGTGCGCTTCTAGGCGAAGATAGTCGAGACCTTTTAGATGATTTCAGTATCAACGGTGACACTTTTGAAAGGCAGGCAGGAACGGGTACCCAGCTGGGAAGGAATGATGATACCGGGACGGCAATGGGTAGAGAAGGGCATTATCTTCAGGTATGTGGTTCGGTCTTGTGCAATTGCCGCTTTGTCTGATCCATGAATCTCTCGAACTACAGAACTTTGTTAACATATTTCTGAAATTTGAGAATATCAAGGTCTTGTCACCATATGGCCAAACTCATGCCGGTACAATTCGACAGTTCATTCTGCAAACTACGGTCGAAGGGCTTAACGTCAATGGTCCTCCATCTGGTGCTCTGCTTTCTGCGCCAGGCGGAGTTTTCCAAAGCACCCCTAAGATGAGCATGTTATGCCAATACCTCGCTGCGATGAGAGTCATAGATGTCGCATGCACCTTGGAAGGACGTCAGAGACATCCGAAAGTTCCCAAGTGGTCTGGAAGCTGGCGGCCAGCCAAAAATCCAGTATGTCTCCCGTTTCCATGCTTGGCCGCAGTCAGTAGACTTAACCCCTTCTCAAGGCCCTAGCATTCCTTCCTGATATCAAGACCCTCCTTACGAAGGCACAGCACGCCCTCTACAGTGTGTTGCCTCTCGACGATCCAACTGACTCCCTAACACCATCCCTGCTAGCCGTGCCCCCTCCTTTCCGAATTATGAGAGAACTGGCTCAGTCGATGGCTATGACCAGCAGGTGCCACATTGTTAACAACCTTCTGCTAGCAGCTCTTCACCTGTCTTGGCTTCTTGCTGTACGTATTTCCTCTTTTCTTAACCTGAGGCGCGTACCTTGGCTTACAGCGTGTTCAGGGTAACGTTGACATTCCTGAGACATTCTCCAATGGCACCCTGGGCTGGGAAGGACTGTCTGAAGTCGACAAGGCTCAACTCTCCAAGCTATTTGAAGAGGAGGACTCGGCCTACAAGATTCGACTTCCCCTCTTGTATTCACTGTTCATCTCCCCACTCGTGCTCCTGCGCACTGTCTGTGTCTGTAAACAAAGCATGAAAAGGGCTCATTTGATCACGGTTCGTTCTTCGCTCTCTACTGCTTGAGCACTGTCTGATCTTACTTACTCTTGCAGGCCGCTATTTACAACGGAAATGACAAACCTCCAGTCATTGCCATGATGGAGAAAATGGTATTCACCGTCATCTTCGGCATTGCAACAGGCACCATGTCAAGGATGGATGGCATTGAATATCTTCTTAACAATCTACCTTGGGACTGCGTTGCTGCCCTTCCAGCAGACGTAGCTGCGTGGTTTATTCTCCCATCGTCGAGCAACACCAGTGAACCTTCCAGTGGCGCTTGCATTCCAAATGCATTCTCAAGGCCCCTACCATCTTCGTCGGCAGGCTTGGAGATTGAGAGGCCTGATACCTCCATGTCATTTGACGCACCAACACCCCCTTTACTTGACCATTGCGGTGTCAGTCTTCTCCACGGTTTTGCGGAAGCGATCCAGTCTGCAGCCACTTCCTCAAGTATCACCTCGGTGTTGTGAACACGGTCAGCCCCTAGCCCCTATTTACATTCCCCTATTTTCGCTTGTGTCCCACCTTTTGATCTCCCATCACCCTTTCCGCATCAGCCCCTATCTTTTCATTTATCCATCTCGGCATGGACACTTTCTATGGCGCACTGCCTCATTTCTCCTTTCCTATTCTTCTGCACTACAGGCACTGCCTTACGCGCTGCCTTTGATATTTCTATTCATTCGTTCACCTGACTCCTTTCTATTATATCACGCTTCTACGCGCTGCCTTACGCAGCTTCTATCAGCCTTGGTCAGCGCTCACTGTTCTTCGCGCTGCCCTACGCAGCATTGCACAACCCTGTGCCATTCTTCACCATCGTTTCACTATCCTTCACCATTCTGACACCATCGTTTCACCATTCTTTGCCATACTCGCTTACTCGTACTTCAGACTCATTGCGGCTATGCTCATGTCTTGTAGAGTATATAAGCTAGGTAGTTCGCTCTGTATTTCCTCAGCTTGACCTCCTCATCAATACATCGCTTAACTCGCAACCCAACCGCTCTACTCCAAGCCTTCTGCTCTGCTCAGTATTTGTGGCTATTCCCACTTATATTTGAGTCAGCCTCTTCTGCATCTTATCTCGTCGTCGCCAACCGACTTCGAGTCTTATCCGCTCACCGATCAGACACCTTGTCGGTGTCCTCCGTCATCGCTTTGATATAGTGCCGCGTACTTCGCGACATTAGGTCAAGCTACCTCTCTGCACCGACAGTACCGCTTTCTGTCCCTGCACAAGTCAACCACTCTGGCCCATCACGCTACCCACCACCGCCAAAATTGAGTGTCTAGGACGACCTCACATCTTTGCTGAACACCGCGAGGATCCAGACGTCTTCTTCGACTGCCATTACATCCAAGAAGTCGGAGACGTATTTCCCTGCGAAGAATCACCCTGCGAACACCGCCGTACCAAACCCAACTACTCACAGTGGGCAGCACTCTGCAACTCCGACGACACCTTTGACTACAAACGCTGCACCGTATATCACAAAGCCCGTTACCAGCAACAACAACCTCCGACACCACCAGAAGCTCAGCCTGAACCCATCCGTATCGACACCCCGCCACTCGATTATTACATCGAACCTCCAACCGGCTCCAACACTCCTGCATTCCAATACTCTATCCCAGCCTCACCCATTGAACTCAATCCGCCAACCATCAGAGAAGAATCTGACGAAGAAGAATCTGACGAAGAAGAATCCGGCGAAGACGAAGACGAAGAAGAACAAGAACAACCAACATCAACCCAAGAAGAACCTCAAACCGTCCAAGAAATCACTGCACCAGAAAGCCCAATCCATATCGATCCTCCAACCCCTACACAAATCCAACCCGCATTACCAGCAGAAGAAGACATGTCCATCTCAATCAAAGCCCTTGCCCAACAAATCAAGGACAACAACGAAATTTTCAAAGCCAATAACGATGTCGTAACGAAACTCCTCAGCAAACTCGTCGATAAAGCCGCATCCACCAA
Source organism: Coprinopsis sp. MPI-PUGE-AT-0042 (assembly GCA_020736565.1). Taxonomy (NCBI): domain Eukaryota; kingdom Fungi; phylum Basidiomycota; class Agaricomycetes; order Agaricales; family Psathyrellaceae; genus Coprinopsis; species Coprinopsis sp. MPI-PUGE-AT-0042. The sequence goes on along the minus strand of JAHBOF010000179.1, from coordinate 26,591 downwards.
ATCAGGAGTCAAGGAACCTGAACCTTTCAAAGGCCAGATCAAGGACGCCCAACGTTTCATCTGCTACTTCACCAACTGGGCATCTAAGCAAGGAGCACCACTGAACCAAACCCTTGGTGGACACGACGATAGGCAATGGATCTCCTCCACCCTCTCCTACATGCAAGGAGAAGCCAGTCACTGGGCCGCCCGCTACCTCCAACAGATCGCCAACCACGAGAACGCTGCCAACGAAACCGACAAAGCCGCCAAACCCTATGCCTTTAATGGAGATTGGATGACCTTCATCTCCGAGTTCCAACGCCGCTTCCAGTCCACCAACGACGCTGAAGCCGCACGATGAGAGTTGAAAGCGCTCAACCAGGGCTGCTACTCTGCTGCGCACTACACCGCCCTTTTCCTGGAGACTGCACCTTGCACCGGTCTCTCAGATACCGATCTCATGGCCAAGTACAAGGAGAAGCTCAACAAGGAAGATCGAGAATGGCTCGCCCTCTCCACCATCCTCAAGGAACCTGAGAACCTTGATGATATGTGCAACCGGGTTATCAAGAACGAATTCCACATGCGCCCCAACTCCCAGCGTCATCCCACTTCCATCAGCACTCCTACCGTTATCGAAGACCCCTGGGCCATGGACCTCAGCGCCAGCCGTGCTGGTCCCTCCGGTCGCAGCCGAGACGATTTTGTCGCTGCCATGAGGGGCCGCTGCTTTGGCTGTGGATCTCGAGCCCATGTCAAGAAAGAAGGCAACCATGGAGGTAACCGCTGCACCTACTGTCAGCACATGGGACATACGGAAAACGTTTGCCAGGACAAGTTCATGGGCCTTGCCAAGAACCGCGGCCTCAACCAGCACCGTATCCATGCCACCACCACTATCAATGATACCTTCGACGTCTGCGCCTCCTTCAACCCTACTCCATCCTCTTCTGCCACCATTGCTGCTACTCCTGTTTCTCCTCCTGCTCCAGCCTCTGTCTTGAACACCAACTTCTCTGACATTCAACGCTCTCAACAGACCCAACTCGAAATTCGTGCTCGCCTCGCCGAACTCAAGGAGGGTTTTTAAAGCGGGTGCCTGCTCGCGCCGAGGCGCATGCACCCCTACCTCCGTATGCAACTTCCGCCTATGATTCCATCTATTCCTGTAAACTTAGCACGACTCGCGAATTGAACCCTCTTTCTTCCCACTTTCACGTTCAAGCAAGTCTCAGAGGCAGAAACCGCAGTACCAAGTCCCCGGCAATGGTCGACTGTGGTGCAACAGGATTATTCCTGGATGTACCCTTTGTCAAAGAAAACAAAATCCGCACCTTTAAACTCCGTCACCCCATCGCACTCCTGAACATTGACGGCTCGCCCAATCAGGCAGGCCATATCACCCACTTTGCTCGTCTCCAACTCACTGTCGACGGCTACACGGAATGGACCGACTTCCTCATCACTGATCTTGGCGGGGACGACATTATCCTTGGACTCCCCTGGCTCCGCAAGCTCAATCCCACCATCGACTGGCGCAAAGGCACCCTCACCATTCCGCGCTCCAAGATTTCCTCTGTCACTGTTGAGGAAATTCCAGACGAAGATGCCCATCCTATCTCTCGAGGTGCTCCCATGGGAGAAGCACTGGTAGAGCAGATTGGCATCGATGATGATTCACCTCCCATTCCGGCTCCAATTCCTCTCAAAACGGCATCAACCTCAACACCCACTCCCCAATCAGCATCTACCTCCTCGTCTTCACTTCCATATGTCCCAGACGAGCCGTCTCCACTGGTTGAACCTGAACCGGAGGACTACAGGCCTCCTCTCTGTCGCATTCATGCCAATTGAAGGACTCGACGAAAACTGGTACGCAAGGGGATGCTTGAGGACACAGGCGACCAACTATGGTGCGCCGCTGGCTTCACGTACTCCCAGCAAATTGCCGAACAAAGCCAGAATGAGAAGCCTCAGAAGACGTTTGAAGAGTTGGTACCCCCCTGAGTATCGACAACATGCCTCCGTCTTTTCCGAGTCCGAATCCCACCGTCTACCGGAACACAAGCCCTGGGACCACGCCATTGACTTCATTCCCAGTGCTCCAGCCACTGTCCGGACCAAAGTCTACCCCATGTCACAGAACGAACAAGAGGAACTCAACCGCTTCCTGGACGAGAACCTCCAGAAAGGCTACATCCGACCATCGAAATTGCCCCTCGCCTCCCCTGTCTTCTTTGTCAAGAAAAAGGACGGTAAACTCCGCTTTGTTCAAGACTACCGCAAACTCAACGAGTTCACCGTCAAGAAGCGCTATCCACTTCCCCTCGTTTCCGACATCATTGGTCACCTCAAAGGCGCCAAATACTTTTCCAAGTTTGACGTACAATGTGGCTACAACAATATCCGCATCAAGGAAGGGGACGAATGGAAGGCCGCCTTTGCTACCAACCAAGGCCTCTTCGAACCCCTCGTTATGTTCTTTGGTCTCACCAACTCGCCCGCCACCTTCCAAGCCCTCATGAACTCTATTTTCTCAGACCTCATCGCTGCCGGTAAAGTCGCAGTTTACCTCGACGACATCCTCATCTTCACCCTGACCCTCGAAGAGCATCGCAAGATCACTCACGAGGTGCTTTGACGACTCAAAGCCCATGACCTGTTCCTTCGCCCTGAAAAGTACGAATTCGAACGACAGGAGATTGAATACCTGGGTCTAGTCATCAGGGAGGGAGAAATTTCGATGGACCCAGCCAAGGTCGAAGCCGTTCGCAACTGGCCCACTCCCCGCAATCTCCGCGCCATTCGAGGATTCCTAAGATTTGCCAACTTCTACCGCCGTTTCATCAAAGACTTTTCCACCATTGCTCGTCCGCTCAACGATCTCACCAAGAAGAACGTGCCCTGGCAATGGGGTACGCCACATCAAAACGCGTTTGATACCCTCTGCCATCATTTCATTTCCGCTCTGGTCCTCTCACTCTGGGATCCTAGTTGCCCAACTCGCATCGAAGTCGACGCCTCTGGCTTTGCCACAGGAGGTGCTCTGCTTCAGAAGCACGACGACGGTCTCTGGCACCCCATCGCATTCTGCTCCTCCTCCATGCAGCCTGCAGAACGCAATTACGAGATTTACAACCGTGAAATGCTCGCCATCATCGACACTCTCAAGGACCGGCGCCACTTCCTCGAACGTCTCCCTGAACCTTTTGAGATCATCACCAACCATGCCAACCTCGAATACTGGCGCACTGCACAAGATTTGAGCTGCCGACATGCAAGATGGGCTCTCTACCTTTCCCGTTTCCAATTCCGTCTCACCCACCGTCCCGGAAAAGCCAACACTCAAGCCGATCCCCTTTCCCGCCTCGATATTCATCAAGTCAGTGACGCTGAAGATAACAAGCAACAAATCATCCTCAAACCCGAACTTTTCGCCAAACTCGCCGCCACTAGCATGCTTGTCAACCCTCTCGAAGAACACCTCAAGCAAGCCAGCAACTGTGAAGCTGAGGTCTTAGCCAGCCTCGCTGCTCTGCGCAACTCCGGACCTACTCGACTCGTCAATGGCCTACCAGAATGGGAAGAAGTCGACGGCTTGGTCTTCCACAAAGGCCGAGTCTATGTAGCCAACGACAACGACCTTCGCTGCGACATCCTACGACAGTGCCATGATGACCCCACCTCTGGCCATCCCGGAAATCACGCCACCCTCGAACGAGTGGAACGACAGTACTGGTGGCCCAGCATGCGTGCCTTCGTCAAGAAGTACGTTGAAGGATGCAATACCTGTGGACGCAAGAAGCACATGCAACATCCTCACGCTCTCACTCGCCCCCTCGATGTACCTGCCGGCCCCTGGGAATCAGTTGGTGTTGACCTTATCACCCAGCTTCCCAAAACTCATGGTTACGATGCTATCATTGTCTTCACCGACCACTACAGCAAGCTCATCCACGCCCTCCCGTGTCACTCCAACATCACCACAGAAGACGTCGCCGACATCTACTACCTCGAAATCTTCCGACTACACGGCCTTCCTCTCCAGTTCATCAGCGACCGCGGACCTCAGTTCGCTTCAAAAGTCATGCATGGATTGCTCAAACACCTTGGGATCAAGTCGAACCTCACCACGGCCTACCACCCTCAAGCCAATGGTCAGACTGAACAGGCCAACCAAGAAGTCGAGAAGTACCCTCCGCATCTACACCAACCGACGCCAGGAAGACTGGGATGAACATATCCCTATGGCCGAATTCGTCATCAACTCCCGGGTCCCACTCCGCCCACAATCGCTCTCCTTTTGAAGTCGTTTATGGCTTCCTTCCTCACTTCAACATTCCCATTGGCAACCCCTCCGGTCTCCTACCTATCGATGACCGTCTCCAACGTCTCAAGGACGCCTGAGAGGACGTTGACGCTGCCTTACGACTGGAAAAAGGTCACCAGAAGGAAGCATTCGAAGCAGGTAAACGTGCAGCTGATCACTTCAACATTGGCAACTACGTCTGGCTCGACTCTAGCGACATCAAAGTCGGGATCCCAGCTCGTAAACTAGGCGACATGCAGCTCAGACCCTACAAGGTCCTTGAGCGCATTGGTGAACTCGACTACAAACTCGATCTCCCTTGCAGCCTCTCCCGCCTCCATCCCGTCTTCCATGTTGACAAACTTTCTCGCTGGAAAGGCAACGACGTCAACGGCATCCTACCACCTCCTCCCGCACCTGTCGAGCTCGAAGGTGAGGTTGAGTACGAGGTCGAATCTATCCTCAACAGCCAAGTCGTCAACCAAGGACGAAAGAAGGTACTTCAATACTTCGTCAGCTGGGCTGGCTACAACGACTCGCATAATTCCTGGGAACCTGCCAACAACCTCAAACGTTCAAGAGCCAAGATCAACGAGTTCCATCACAAACATCCCAACGCCCCACGCAAGATCTAAGTCATCGAGGACAATGAAGCTTAGAAGGGGGTAATGTCGTGAACACGGTCAGCCCCTAGCCCCTATTTACACACCCCTATTTTCGCTTGCGTCCCACCTTTTGATCTCCCATCACCCTTTCCGCATCAGCCCCTATCTTTTCATTTATCCATCTCGGCATGGACACTTTCTATGGCGCACTGCCTCATTTCTCCTTTCCTATTCTTCTGCACTACAGGCACTGCCTTACGCGCTGCCTTTGATATTTCTATTCATTCGTTCACCTGACTCCTTTCTATTATATCACGCTTCTACGCGCTGCCTTACGCAGCTTCTATCAGCCTTGGTCAGCGCTCACTGTTCTTCGCGCTGCCCTACGCAGCATTGCACAACCCTGCGCCATTCTTCACCATTGTTTCACTATCCTTCACCATTCTGACACCATCGTTTCACCATTCTTTGCCATACTCGCTTACTCGTACTTCAGACTCATTGCGGCTATGCTCATGTCTTGTAGAGTATATAAGCTAGGTAGTTCGCTCTGTATTTCCTCAGCTTGACCTCCTCATCAATACATCGCTTAACTCGCAACCCAACCGCTCTACTCCAAGCCTTCTGCTCTGCTCAGTATTTGTGGCTATTCCCACTTATATTTGAGTCAGCCTCTTCTGCATCTTATCTCGTCGTTGCCAACCGACTTCGAGTCTTATCCGCTCACCGATCAGACACCTTGTCGGTGTCCTCCGTCATCGCTTTGATATAGTGCCACGTACTTCACAACACTCGGCGGTACCTCAAGGGGTTCTTGCCTTGGTTGCGTTGAATGCTCTAGGAATCCCACTCGACTTTGCGGCCATCCAACATCTGCTGGGACAGATTCCTTCAAACCAAATTCCAATTGAGACACGCTTGTCTGTCATCCCACATGCCAAGTTAGTCCTGAAGCCGGGGCACGCACCGAGCTCAGTATACCCTCTCCCGCACCATCACCAACCAGCCCCAGCACTCCAACTGTGACTACTCCCCCAGCCATTGACCTCGACATATCCCTTCCTTCTCCAATCACTCCCGGTGCTCTAATCCCACCTCCCACTGGTCCCCAAGGTGCACAGCTCGTTCTTCCAGTCATCGATGCGGTGCTTCACTTACCCGAGGGCTGTGAGGAAGGTTTAAATTGTAGTGACCACCCCAAGCTCGATCTCGCCGTTCCATCAGAACCCTCCTCGCCTGCCCTTTCGCAATTAACTGATCTCGAATCTGATGTTGATTCTGAGTCAGAAGCCAACTCCATCGACCAAGAGCTGTCTTCTCCAGGCACACCGAAAGCACCGTCGGATGATCTCCTGGCCTACACGTGAACGTGGCGCCTGCTGGGGGCGTAAACATTCAAGACCGAGAATCCTCCCCTGATACGCCACGAACCACACCTCCCAAGAGACGTTCAGGTCGGCCCGGGAAGGCTCGCATGAAAAGGCCTGCAGAAACGTCAGAAGATGATAAAACGACAATCGTTCCTCCTGCAAAAAAAGCCATGGACAGACCCCACCATCCTGAAAATACCTCTTGGGGGGCTGCATCTAAAGGCTGCAGATATGTCCCACCTGGGAAACACCCCCCGATACCGCAATTGTGCTCGACCAGATCATCGTACGTTTCTTCTGCAACCAGCAATTCGCTGGATTTATACGAGTACTGACAAATGGGGGCCATTCAGGATGACACCGAACGGAGGCTGCCGCCTTCTACAGACTGGCCCCCTCCAAGTCACAGAAGGTACATGTCGCTTGCCTTGCATACCTACTCCCCTGGACTGACTATCACGCTACTTCTACTACTAGATGTATCCCCCAGGCATGATCGAAGCTGAAACCTTCTACGGGCCCAAAGGTGAGATCTTCCATTGGGCGCCTTTGTTCTATGTGAGTTGTCTTCCCCTTCTTGCTCGCAGATGACTTACGGTACGCGGCTCGTGCTTAGAACAGGTCAGATGCCGAGGCCTTTGTTCCCTGGGTCTCAGCAATCAAGGCCTATTTCCACGAAGATCGCCCACGACACATTTCAGACCCAGCCAACTTGGCATTCCTAATCATTTCAGAAGCTAAATATCAGAGCCTCTCAATTCAGGAGAGACGAAATGTCTGGGGGTCACAGGCGAAGCTTGCAATTGTTCTCACCGAATGCTCGACAACGTCCAAGGTGAAATTCGACAAGGCTGGGCTGGAGACTCTAACAGGTCGCATTGACGCCGAGATTGAGGTGCAGGGTAAGCCCTCTCCTCTCGTTGTTGGCCAACACTCACCAATCCTTTTATGAACCATAGATCAGTCCCAACCTCTTGGAAGAGCCGCCAACATCTCGAAAGCCAGATCCCGTTGTACGACCCTTCGGGAGCTGATGAACTACTTGACCCTACCTCTGGCCGAGCGCCCAGTTGTCAATGCTCTGACCCTCCCGATGCCCCCAGGACTTCGTCCAGAGCAGCAGTTCACTTTCTCCAGCAAGCATATCACGTGGTTGCGGACCCTAGGGAACCATTTTTGCTTTGCTCCGTATCCCACAAGCAGTACACGCTGGAGCTTGGTCGCTTTTAACAGCGCTTTTCATTACTTCCACATCGACTCGGACGGCTTTGGGACCTGGGTTGAAGTCAGGCGCGGACTGAAGCTGTGGGTCATTGCTCGTCTGAAAGACGAGTCGGTCGCATCCTTTGGCAATGTTGATGGGTTCTTGAAGGTCTTCGGAAAGGGCATGTCACCCAATACCGACTCCTGGATCATTGAGGCTGTCGTTTTGGGACCCAACACCCGCCTGTAAGTCAGCATTTTTTCCCTTGCGCTTGCTCTCAGTCAGATATTCATCTCTCCTTCCAGGGTTATGGCTCCCAACACGATGCATGCAGTTTGGACAATGAGAGATTCTATTTGCTACGGTGGTCATTTCTATGCCGTCCCTGCACTGCTGAACACAGTGGTTGGATTGATTCATGCCTTCATTGGAGAAGATCTCCTAACCAATACGCAGCACATGGCCTCAAGGTTCCTTCTCCGTAGAATGCTCCACTTCTTCCACCATGCCTTTGTTGTTCAAGGGGTATCACACCGCACACTTAGTGAGTTTGGCTACTTTCACAAGGCCCCGTGCTGACATGCCTTTTGCAAAGATCATGGATCTGAATTGGGTGACGCAGAACACCTTCCAGATCTCGAAGATCCAGACCTTTTCATTGCCACCTTCGCCCTTCTGAGCTTCATTGAAATGCAGAATATCCTGGATTTCCGCTCATATGTTTACCCAGACAAAGAACTGTCATCTGTGTGGTACGGCGTCTCAGACATGAGTATGAGTTTGTGCAATGTCAACGGGATCCCGCATGAAGAATGATTGGAATGCATTTACACTTGAGGCCTTGCTACAGAATTGGTAACTTGGATCTTCACTCGCTTCGACCTGTGTTCCCATGTTCGTACCGAAGGCGCAGACGACAAACCCTCAGACCCCTGGAACGATTTTTATTGGCCATATCTCGCCCACTTCCTTCAGGCCATCCAGTTGTAGAAGACGAAGTATCCTCGAGGCTCGACACCGAGCTGGGGCACCACTCTCAAACTCATCCAGCAGGAAATCAATCGATGTCTCGAGGGTCGCCCAGAGCTGGAGCAGGCTTACGACAATACTGATATATCCAGCATTGTCTCGATTGCCCCAGAGTTCTCCTTCTCCGTTGTCCCGCGGCAGAACCCGCTCCCATTTTCTCGTGAGTATCCAATCGCTCAGTGTTAGTTGCACCTCTCATCTCGTTTACCAAGGTCAAAATGAGGGCCGACTGACCTCAAGCGGTTTTCATACTGGAGATAAGTTATACATTGAGGCCTACAAGGAGGCGCTAGCATTTCAATCCAGAAGGCGTCGGTCCCAAGCGCCATCATAGACATATTTATAGATTATCTCGATCACCATGAATATCACGTACGATTCGTTAATTCCCATGGATTATGACACACACTCGTTTGTGGCTGGAGTATTAGCCTGGGAGTCCTGTCCTGGGAACTTTCGGGACACACTGAGTGCACATTTCTTCTTGTCCTCCATCACCTTCGACTCGGGTACTTAAGCGAATGTCAACGGGATCCTAATGAGCCTTGTTCCCCCTGTCGCGAAGTACGCGTCAGAAGACCTAAGCGAACGGAGGCGAACACCACACGGTGAACGAAGACGAGCAGATGAGAGTCGAAGTCGATCGGCGACGACGAGATAAGATGCAGAGCGGATAAGAGCGGAGACGCCGAGAGGCGAGAGCAAGAACAGATGCAAGTTAAGCGATGAATTGACGAAGAGGTCAAGCTGAGGAAATACAGAGCGTACTAGCTAGCTTATATACTCTACAGAACATGTGCGTAGCCGCGATGAGTCCGAGATACGAATAAGCAAGAAGATAATAGAATGACAAAGAGTGGCCCGAGGCCGCGCGAAGCTGCATAAGGCAGCGTAGAGAAGAACAAGGGGAAGAATGGAAACCGCCTGAGGCCGAGCGAGGCTACGCGAGGCAGCGCGAAGAAGAAGGATACAATAGAAATGAGTCGGGGAGACGAATGAATAGAAGTATCAAAAGGCTGTGCGTAAGGCAGCGCCTATAGCAGAGAAGGATGAAATGTAACAAAGGGAGAACGAGGCAGCGTGCCATAGAGAAAGTGTCCATGCCGAGTCGGAGTCAAAGGGAAAATAGGGGTTAAAGTGATAAGATGAATGAAAGATCAAAAGATAAGATAAAACGAAAATAGGGGCGCGAGATAGGGGCTAGGGGCTGACCATGTTCACGACATTACCCCCCTTCTAAGATTCATCGTCCTCGATGACCTAGATCTTGCGTGGGGCAGTTGGATGTAGGCGGTGGAATTCATTGATTTTGGCTCTTGAACGCTTGAGGTTTTCGGCTGGCTCCCAGGAGTTATGCGAATCGTTGTACCCAGCCCACTGACAAAATACTGGAGTACCTTCTTTCTTCCTTGGTTGACGACTTGGCTGTTGAGGATGGATTCGAACCTCGTACTCAACCTCACCTTCGAGTTCGACAGGTTCGGGAGGAGGTGGTAGGATGCCGTTGACGTCGTTTCCTTTCCAGCGAAGAGCTTGTCGACATGGAAGACAGGATGGATGCGGGAAAGACTGCGAGGGAGATCCATTTGTAGTCCAGTTCACCGATACGCTCAAGGACCTTGTAGGGTCCGAGCTGCCATGTCGCCTAGTTTCGAGCCGGGATTCTGACCTTGATGTCGCTTGAGTCAAGCCAAACTAGTCACCAATGTTGAAGTGATCTGCGGCCCGTTTACCTGCTTCAAAGGTGTCCTTCTGGTGTCCTTTTTCCAGTCGTAAGGCAGCGTCGACATCCTCTCGAGCATCCTTGAGGTGTTGAAGACGGTCGTCATGGGTAAGAGGCCGGAGGGATTGCCGATAGGAATGTTGAAAATGAGGGAGGAACCGTAGAACGACTTCGAAGGGAGAGCGGTTGTGAGCAGAGTGGACACGGGAGTTTGATGACGAATTCAGCCATGGGGACGTGCTTGTCCCAGTCCTCCTGGCGACGGTTGGTGTAGATGCGGAGGTACTTCTCAACTTCTTGGTTGGCACGTTCAGGTCTGACCGTTGGCTTGAGGGTGGTAGGCCGTGGTGAGGTTCGACTTGATCCCGAGGTGTTTGAGCAATCCACGCATGACCTTGGAAGCGAAACTGAGGTCTGTGGTCGCTGATGACTGGAGAGGGAGGCGTGGAGGCGGAAGATTTCGCGGTAGTAGATGTCGGCAACGTCTTCCGTGGTAATGTTGGAGTGACAAGGGAGGGCGTGGATGAGCTTGCTGTAGTGGTCGGTGAAGACAATGATCGCGTCGTAACCGTGAGCTTTGGGGAGTTGGGTGATGAGATCGACACCAACTGACTCCCAAGGCCAGCAGGTACATCGAGAGGACGGGTCAGGGCATGAGGGTGCTGTGTATGCTTCTTGCGACCACAGGTGTCGCATCCTTCAACATATTTCTTGACAAAGGCGTTTGCATGCTGGGCCACCAGTACTGTCGTTCAACGCGTTCGAGAGTGGGCATGGATTCCAGGATGGCCAGAGGTGGGGTTGTCGTGGCATTGGCGTAGGACATCGCGTCGAAGGTCGTCGTCGTTGGGCACATAGACTCGGCCTTTATGATAGACCCAAGCCATCGACTTCCTCCCATTCCGGTAGACCATTGACAAGTTGAGCAGGTCCAGAGTTACGCAGAGCAGCGAGGCCGGCTAATACCTCAGCTTCACGGGTTGCTGGCTTGCTGAGGCGTTCTTCGAGAGGGTTGATGAGCATGCTGGTGGCGGCGAGTTTGGCAAAAAGTTCGGGTTTGAGGACGATCTGCTGCCTGTTGTCTTCAGCGTCGTGGACCTGGTGGAATGTCGAGGCGGGAAAAGGGGATCAGCCTGAGTATTGGCCTTTCCGGGATGATGAGTAAGGGTGAACTGGAAACGAGAGAGATTGAGGGCCCATCTTGCATGTCGTCGACTCAGGTCTTGTGCGGTGCGCCAGTATTCGAGGTTGGCATGGTTGGTGACGATCTCGAATGGCCTGAGGGAGACCTTCGAGGAAGTGTTGCCATTCCTTGAGGGCGTCGATGATGGCAAGCATTTCACGGTCATAGATGTCAGTAGTTGCGTTCGGCTGGGCTGCATGGAAGAGGAGCGGAATGCGATGGGGTGCCAGAGGCCGTCGTCGTGCTTCTGAAGTAAAGCACCTCCTGTGGCAAAGCCAGAGGCATCGACTTCGATGCGGGTAGGCAGACTAGGAATCCCAGAGCGAGAGAACCGGAGCGGAAATGAAATGATTGCGGAGGGTATCAAACGCGTTTTGATGTGGCGTACCCCACTGCCAGGGCACATTCTTCTTGGTGAGATCGTTGAGTGGGCGAGCGATGGTGGAAAAAATCCTTGATGAAGCGGCGGTAGAAGTTGGCGAACCATAGGAAGCCTCGAACAGCGCGAAGGTTGCGAGGAACAGTCCAGTTGTGAACGGCTTCAACCTTGGCTGGGTCCATCGAAACTTCTCCCTCCTTGATGACTAGACCCAAGTATTCGATCTCCTGGTGTTCGAATTCGCACTTTTCAGGGCGAAGGAACAGGTCCATGAGCTTTGAGTCGCCGAAGGACCTCGTGAGTGATCTTGCGATGCTCTTCGAGGGTCAAGGTGAAGATGAGGATGTCGTCGAGGTATACCGCGACTTACCAGCAGCAATGAGGTCTGAGAAGATAGAATTCATGAGGGCTTGGAATGTGCAGGCGAGTTGGTGAAGACCGAAGAACATGACAAGGGGTTCGAAGAGGCCTTGGTTGGTTGCGAAGGCAGCCTTCCATTCGTCCCCCTCTTTTGATGCGAATGTTGTTGTAGCCCCAGTGTACGTCGAATTTGGAGAAGTATTTGGCACCTTTGAGGCGGCCAATGAGGTCGGAAACGAGTGGGAAGTGGGTATCGGTTCTTGACGGTGAATTCGTTGAGCTTGCGATAGTCCCTGAACAAAACGAAGTTTGCGTCCTTTTTCTTGACAAAGAAGACGGGGGAGGCGAAGGGGATGATTTGGACGGTCGGATATAGCCTTTTTCAAGGTTTTCATCCAGGAAACGGTGAGCTCCTCTTGCTCGTTCTGCGACATGGGGTAGACTTGGGTGCGAACATTGGCTGGGGCACCAGGGCGTGAAGTCGATGGCATGGTCCCAAGGCTTGTGTTCCGGTAGAACGGTGGGATTCAGACTCGGAAAAAGACGGAGGCCGTGCTGTTGGTACTTCTGGTGGTACCAACTCCTCGAACGTCTTCTGTGGCTTCTCCTTCTGACTCTGTTCGGCGATCTGCTGGGAGTACGTGAAGCCAGCAGCGCACCAAATTTGGTCACCATTGTCCTCAAGCAGCCCCTTGCGTACCAACTCCGTCGAGCCTTCCGATTGGCGCAAATGCGACAGAGAGGAGGCCTGTAGTCCTCCAGTTCAGGGTTCAACTGGGGGGGATGGCTCGTCTGGGATGTCTGGAGGTGAAGACGAGGAGGTAGATGCTGGTTGGGGAGTGGTGGGGGTCGGAGTAGGAGTGGAAGGTGAGTCGTCGTTAACGCCAATTTCTTCTACCAGTGCGTCTCCTGCGGAGCACCTCGAGAAGTCGGATAGGCGTCTTCGTCTGGGATCTCCTCAATGAAAGCAGAGGAAATTCTGGTGCGAGGGATGGTGAGTGTTCCTTTGCGCCAGTCACTGGTAGGGTTGAGCTTGCGCAGCCAAGGGAGACCAAGAATGATGTCCTCTCCACCGAGGTCGGTGATGAGGAAATCAGTCCATTCAGTGTAGCCGTCGATGGTGAGTTTGGAGGTGAGCAAAATGAGTGATGTCGCCTGCATGGTTAGGTGGCCGTCGATGTTCAAGAGGGCGATGGGGTGAAGGAGTTATTATGGGAGGTGATGCGTTGTTTGGAGACAAAGGGCACGTCCAGGAATAATCCTTTGCGCCAGTGTCAACCATTGCCGGGGAGTTTGTATCGCAATTCCGTGCCTCTGAGTTGTTGCTTGGACACGAAAGTGGGGATGAAGGGGGGTTCAATTCACGAGTCATGCTAAGTTTAACAAGAAGAGATCGAGTCATAAGGCGGAAGTTGCGTACGTGGGGGTAGGGGTGTATGCGCCTCGGCGCGAGCAGACACCCGCTTTAAAAAACGCCTTTCGGGAGTTCGGCAATTTGGGCAAGCATCTGGCGTTGGGTCTCTTGCATGCGCTGCATTTCTGCAAGAGCGCCGGCTGAGACGGTTTGGGATGGCTGGGGCAAACAGGAGGAGCAGGAGTGGCGGCGATGGAAGCAGGTGGGTTCTGGACAGGATTAAAGGAAGCACAGACATTGAAGGTATCATTGGTGGTGGTGGCACGGATACGGCGTTGGGTTGAGCCCACGGTTCTTGGAGTAACCCAGGAACTTGTCCTGGCAGACGTTCTCGATGTGGCCGGTGCGCTGACAGTATGGGCATCGGGTGTTTGCATGGTTGCACCCCTTCTATGACAATGAGTCTTGGATCCGCAACCGTAGCACCGACCCCGCATGGCAGCTGTGAAGTCTTCCCGGGTGCGTCCGTTGTTGGTACGAGTAGCGTCGATGTCCATGGCCCAGGGGTCACGGTCCTCGAGTAGTCGTAGAGGAGCGTTGGGGATGGGTGTCCCTTCAACTCGAACTCGTTGTTAATAACCTGGTTGCAAAGCTCCAGCATGTGGTGGGGCTTTTTAACCAACGAGGAGTAGGCGAGCCAGGCTTTGGTCGTCCTTGGCCAGGGCCCCTGCTTGAAGCGATGCAATGGCATCAACCTCTGAGAGTCCTGTGCGAGGGAACACCTCCATGAAACTGGCTGCATATGAGGCAGCTGTCCTCGAACCTTGCTGAGAGCGTCCAACTCCTGCTGTGCGATTTCCCGATCATCTCCTGGTCGAAAGCGTGTTTCCACAGCTTGACAAATCCTTCCCAAGTGGCATTGAAAGGCATGGGGTGTGCCCGCCTTGTTGGTGCTTATGTCGTGGTCGTAGATTTGCTGTAGGAACGACTGGGCCCAATGGGATGCGTCTCCTCTGAAGTAGGAGAGGGCAGAGGCTATCCAAGCCTTATCATCTCGCAAGCCTCCTTCATCAGGGGGTTCACCCTGGAGGCTGGCCTACATTGTGAAGTAGGCCAGGAAGCGGCGGATCTCCTTTGCATCACCTTTGAAGGGTTCGGGAGCCTTCATCGGGTTTTGCTTGGAGCTGCCACCTTGGCGTGGACCTGGGCAACGGGTTGTTTGGCCATTTGAAGCATGAGTGTGTTGAGGGTTTCGGATAAGACTCGCTGACCAGCGACAAGTTGGTCAATGATGTTATTAGCAGTGGCAGGTGTGGACTTGGGGTTCATCTTGGTGCCTGGGGCATGGGGGCGGACATGGTGATCGGGGACGGGGAACGGGCAGGAAGGGGTTGAACAGAATTGGAAGTTGTGATGGACGTAAGCCCAGGGATGAAAGAGGAAGCAGTAGTAGAGAAGTTAAAAGTTGAAACAGTATTTACAAAGGCCGTGGAGTCAGGATGGGAGCGTATGTACAGAAGCAGTAGTAAAATGGGCTTGGTGGAACGGTAGGTGCAATAGAAGGAGGTAAAAAAGAAGATTGAAGAGTGAAGGTGAAACTCGAGAGGAACGATGCTCTTGTTCAGAGCTTGAAGATGAAGAGGATGAAGAGGACTGGGGATGGTGCGTAAGAATCAATAGGCGGGGAAGCGTCGGGGAGTGGGGCAGGAAGCGGAGGTAAAGGGGGTACAGATGGATATGCGTTATCGAGGTTGGGATCTTCAGCTCTACGTCTGGGTTGAGTGCGACTAGGTGATCCCAATGTTCTTTGGGTAGAGTAGGGTTGCAGCGGTTAGGACAGGGGTTTGGTAGTGCAGGGTGTAAAACTTCTGGTTTCGGGGTTGTAGTGACCGTCGCGAGTGGACGGAGTAACGGTTCGGTCGACAGCGGTGAAGTGCCCAAAGGTTTGGCACTCAATGGTGATAACGGTTACAGGCCTGCAAGGGCGGGTAGCGAAACCGCCGGTGCAGTAGAAGAGCTTGACCTAATGTCGGAGAAGTACGCGTCAGAAGACCTAAGCGAACGGAGGCGAACACCACACGGTGAACGAAGACGAGCAGATGAGACTCGAAGTCGATCGGCGACGACGAGATAAGATGCAGAGCGATAAGAGCGGAGACGCCAAGAGGCGAGAGCAAGAACAGATGCGAGTTAAGCGATGAATTGACGAAGAGGTCAAGCTGAGGAAATACAGAGCGTACTAGCTAGCTTATATACTCTACAGAACATGTGCGTAGCCGCGATGAGTCCGAGATACGAATAAGCAAGAAGATAATAGAATGACAAAGAGTGGCCCGAGGCCGCGCGAAGCTGCGTAAGGCAGCGTAGAGAAGAACAAGGGGAAGAATGGAAACCGCCCGAGGCCGAGCGAGGCTACGCGAGGCAGCGCGAAGAAGAAGGATACAATAGAAATGAGTCGGGGAGACGAATGAATAGAAGTATCAAAAGGCTGTGCGTAAGGCAGCGCCTATAGCAGAGAAGGATGAAATGTAACAAAGGGAGAACGAGGCAGCGTGCCATAGAGAAAGTGTCCATGCCGAGTCGGAGTCAAAGGGAAAATAGGGGTTAAAGCGATAAGATGAATGAAAGATCAAAAGATAAGATAAAACGAAAATAGGGGCGCGAGATAGGGGCTAGGGGCTGACCGTGTTCACGACACCCCCCACTTTCACCACACCAGTGCCTCCAGCGTCGCATGGCCCCTCATGATAAAGAGAACAAGGAACCAGAACCTCACTCAGAGAAGGCGGTGACTCGATATGGGGTTTCCAAGAAGCCGTGTCATGGCGATATGTGTTGTGCGTCCAAACCGAAGGCGCTTGAGCTTGGACCACGCAAACGAGGGTGCGTCGTTGGCTAAACTTCCAACTTGATGATCGCGATTAAGCCCTCAGCAGCGCTACGACCGATCCCCTTGTACACCACGGACGCCATTTCAGGCGTACTGTGTATGCCTTTGTGAATATTTATGCCCTGATCATAAATGGCATGGTTCAAGAAGGGGATGACGAAGATGCGCCGGAAGAGCCCCAGTGCGTTAATCCTTCAGTCTCATGTCTAGCCTACTCACACCTCCTTGTTAGGGCCCGCCGAGAAGTTCGCGTCTATCAGAAGCTCCTCAGGATGATACCTTCACTTCACCAGCGCCTCCTAGATGCCAGCGAAGAGGAAGTGATTGCGATAGCTGCTATGGTATGGTTTCCTTAGTGTTACCTTGGTATTGTTCACTGACAGAGCACCCTAGATCCAGAAGGGTGCCAATAGTGCTCGTTCCGATGACACCAAAACTTTGAAAAGTGCTGTCGTCGACTGGATTGTCCTGTCTGACGGCACTCCCCTGAATCCTCCCATTGCTCGCAATGTCAAGATGGACCGGGGATTCACTCACCCTCGAACGGGCTTTCTTCTGTGTCCTGCGGAATTGAATTGGCAAGATGAAGAGTGAGTTCTGTCACGGGATATGGATATGCATGTTTCTCATTGGATTTGAAGAGTCAAGAGACAGCTCCGGGACAAGGAACTTGTCGTGTCAGGAACAAATTGGCCTATCTTTCTCTACAAGGACGAGACCTATGACGAGGAGGAGCCATGGGGCCGGGCCTTTTTCGAACAAGATCCTGGTGAAAGTCCGTTTCTGCTTGGCGTTACTATTACTCTCTCCTTGTACTGACATACCCATAGGCCTACAAACACATCTTCACGTCCCCTAGCTCCAGTGGAAAGGGAAGTCAAAGCAACCTTCTCAGGGAATGCTAGGATCCATGGAATGACCTCCGTGACGAGGGCGTCACTCGCATACATTGCACCCAGGTAATTACTTAGTTATCCTCATTGCCTCCCGTGTGCCTAACCCTGCTTGAGGTTCTGGTTCTCCCTCACATCTGCTTCTATCTTCTCTCGCGCTCAGACTCCGAGACAGATTCCGAGACTTTTTACAACAGTATTCTAGACCTCTCGAAGACCCCGAGGAACAGGAAGAAGTCAAGGACCTAATAATTTGGTGGGACAAGTGAGTATGCTCTGTTCATAGCCATGATATGTTGCCTTACAAGTTCCCTTTAGGGCGAATTTTTCCGTCGTTCTCGAACACTAAGCGAGCGCTTCCTGCGAACAGCGCCTTCGCAAGATCAAGAATAAGCGAGCTCAGCTTCGGGAAGTCGCTCAGCAGGAAGCCGCTTCAGCATCGACTTGTTAAGCTTATCCGTCCAGTGATTGGCTGCTGTCCCTGTTCTTTCGTTACCATATATGTCACCATAATTCCCTTGCTATCTGCTTTAATACCATTGTTGCGCTGTACTCTCACCTGAACCTAACATGAGATGGCGAAACAATGTTTCACTCTAAATCCCCACATTTCGATATTCCTGGCTGAACACCGTACCCTCAAGCGGAAAGAGAGCTGATGGTACCCTATTAGCGGCGTAGGTACCAGTGTACCATGACAGTTGCTGTTTTACACCCCACAAGTGATTACTCGATGTATGTAGTATTGAGATCTTCTAACCCTCATCCCCAAGAGTGATGCTGGCTTGTAGGCACTGGCAGAGTTCAGCTGAGTACCCCACTGAGCGGTGTTGCATCTCCAAGTCTGAGCCGGTCAGAGTTATACAGATTCTGTATTCACCCTGGTACGCTACACCTTGACAAAAGGCCAACTGGAACTTTCGTGCAACTGCAGAGGACATTGTGTCAGTCGCGCTGAACGCCACACGGGCTCGGACTGTGATTATGTACCAGTCCGAGATCCGCGGGCATTATGAGTCACCCGGACAGCCATTGAAAGAACTGAGCATAATTACATCCGCTTGTCAACTTCCATCTGTTTGCGGGTTGTTTGCGCCTTCACATGAGGCAGCAAACGTTATATTCTTTGGTTGCAAAGTCTGAGCTGGTTCTCATCTGCACGCACTCTGGGGGTTGTGCCCTACTTGTGCATGTTTCCCAGGTCTTTTAACCATGGGGACTGATGCTCCTTTTGAAACTCATGGAAAGCCCATGCAATCAATTTCCAGCTGTTTAACCTTGATAGAACTTGGGATGTTTGGCGTTGGTGTCCACGTATTTAAGAAGATTCCATCTGCCCCCAGTCATCACATGTTGGGAAATTTTAGAAGGGGAACCAAGGATTTCAGCAAGAACAATATGGCTAAGGATTTTGCCCTTGCTTAAAGCACCAAGATATACTGACTCATATCTAAAGATGTCAACTCCTGTATCAGTATTAGACAGATTTTACGGACGGGAAGTGATGGCCACTTTTTATATGTGCTTTCCACACATGACCATGATTTCCTTGCCACCCTGATGCAGGATGAGGAAAAGGTGATATTCACAGCTTCCCTTAAAGTTTGGCAGGGCTAAAGCGACTGTGGCCAGATTTGGTCGAAATACTCCACTGACGGGCTGTTTAGGGGTTTTGCAACTCTGGTGCCCTTTTTGTTCAAACACTACCATTTGTAACGATAAAATTACCATGTGTAGAGCTTGATGATGACTTTCCAGTGGTGTAAATTTGATGCGAATGGCCCTCAATTGCACCCAAGGGAGCCGCCAGAAATCGCCATCAAATAGATTGAGCAACTCCCCATAAAAGCTAGAATTACATGCTTATCGCCTTGCTCTGTTTGTAGATATTTGTTTTTGCACTTTCCCCTTGGGCAGCACTTTTTCCTGTCAGGAAAACTTTGCTGATTTTTGTCTCATTACTAGTTGATTACTAGAGAGCTTGATTCGCTTTCGCTGTGCAAATTTTTAGCTGCTCTTTTTGTGTTCTCGACGCTGTACTGCACAAGTCTTTCATGTATGGAAGGGCTTGGCACACACCCTGTTTCGGTTCATGCATGACGGTACTTGGACCACAGGGATCCGCCCAACAACAAAAGAGCTTCACCTTAAGCTCTCAGTCTAAGGGCCACACCTGTTTTCGCAACACATCACAATCCATTGTTGGATTTGGTCGTGTTAGCCCTGGTGGCTGGCATGCAGGTACACCTAACAAGTACAAACACATGTTGAATTATCGTTACCCTGGTTCAATATACCTTGCTGTTGTACCCTGTACTTCTGTTGTGGCCACTCTGTGTCTGTGTCTGTGCCCCTCTATTCTGTCGCCTCTCAACCCTCCTCTGCTTGCCTTTTCAACATCCGTATATCATTTGCTGTCCCGCGCTGACTTGGTTTATGGCGAACGTGATGGGTGAGGTCGACCTCAGCTTGGCAGCGAAACAACTTGCATTGTGCCTTCCAAGTCAAGGTTCACATCGAATATTACAAGTTTATTGACCAAATTCGAGATTGCATTCAGCTGCCGTAGCGGAGCGAGGCGAGACTTGTCAATCTAATCAATTATACATGAAAGGGCCGCTGCAGGGCGAGCGACTACTGGACCTTGCTTTAACTTCCCCAGGGCTGGGTGCTTATGTTACATGCTCAGCTGCTTTGACAGATCCTGATAATGCATCCCATGGCCCTCACTACCGACTGCCTGCGGCACTCACGCTCGGGCATGGGGGAGCCAGAAACTAGGGGAGGTGCTTGATAGTGTACAGCAGGCCAGTTCTAACCTGTTCCTGAGTGGTGTATACCACAATCCCTCATTGCTCAAGTCCCGAGTTCACTGACAGTATTCTTTTGAGTTGTATGTACCTATTTTATTTATTTTTTTTTATTTTGGTGGAGCTTTCTGGATCGGAGGTAACACCAAGTGTTTCCCGCCCTTTCCTGCTGGGCAACGAGATATCCCGTCTAATGTAAAATTGAGGAGTCCAAATGTAGGGGAAATGCTTTACGCACGCTTGACATTGTCGAGCAGTGTGGGACTGAGATTTGGCCTGATCGCATATAGCCAGACCGTTTTACCATCCGAGAGCGCTCTCGCACCCTCAGCAGTTACTCCCTGGTGGTCTTTTTGCTCGTCTCTATACCCACTAAAACCCCGTAGTTGGTCACCCAGTCAGGTGGCAGGCTGCCATTCTTCATTTCGGCTTGCAGTATAGGCTCCCAAGTGCTTGCAACCAGGTATCTGGATAAAGCCTTCCCACCGAACTTTTTCTCGTTTGCTAGAATACGGTCGTGTCAAAGCCTCTTATTCATCCTGAAGAGCCACTGCGCTTCCGCCATTTCCTTGGACGGACTTTTATTTCAGTCCTGATTGTGTCCAATCTGCCAGTTGCATTTGAGGCGCCATATCTGGTGGACAGCTTCGGAGATGAGTGTACGGTACAGCCGGGTTGGGCCCGTTAGTATGTTTCCCTCCCCATCTCTTATGTTCACCACTCCGATTCCCATGTATTAGAATACAATGCGCATGTCATGTACATACGGTTCCACTCTATCTCCCTTGTATTCTCTTTGCTCTTGTTCAACGAACAATAGCCGGTCTATATTTATAACAATGGACTCTCACTACTACATTGTACTATATCGTTCTATTGTTCTCCCTTGTTACTTATTGTTCTCTTATTTATGGACAACTCTATTGTACTCTTAAGCTATTGTACTTACACATATATAAGTAGCTACTGCAAGTGACTAGTTCCTTATCGAACTATCTCCCACTTGCAGGTAAGTCTCAGAGCATGTCTTTTCTTTTTTCTCTCTAATCAGATCGAACTATCTCCCACTTGCAGTGTGATCTATTTGAGGTTACAATAGGTTATGAGCCCTGGAGCACAGTGCTAAAGACTAGTCATCAACACACAGCTACCACTCAACCTTTCCTCTCTATCGTTTGGTCAAGCCTACCTTTGGTAGCATCGTCTTTCGACATCACTGTCCATCGACACAGTACAGAGCACCCAGCTTGTCTCACAACTACACTTGTGGTTGCTTGAACAGCTATTCTATCTCTTCACCTCTTCACATGGATGGCTTCGCCCCTTCTCATTTATCTCACACGTCCTTCGCATGGTGTTCGCCACATTGGGAGTACTCTCCCTTTAGAACACTGAATGTATGGACTGGTCCTGATCCTTACTGGGAAAAGGTTACTGTGAGAGGTTGAGAACACTAGGTTCAAAAAGCCACGTAGGAGATAGCAGATTCATGCTGATGCATGGGATCCTAGATGGGGAGCCACTAATAAGACAAGATATCACTTTCTCTGCATCAAACCAAGGTCAGTTCTCTTAAAGAACAAAGGTATTGAAGGCTATATTGATCTGCGCTCAAATAATGCGACAAGTAAGAGGAAGGTTGAAACAACCCTCAATGCGATGCTGATTAGCATTTAATACACCTCTCAACCGCCGGTTGTCTTATCCAGCAAAGCTTAAATTCCGAGGCATTTTGACTCGGGTGCAGTCTACCCTCAGTTTTTATGCCAAGCAAATGTCCCCGCTTTCCGATACAGCCACAGTACAGCCACAGTCCGAAGCGCGTTGACCGACATTTCCCAATTTGGTCTTCTGGCTTTGCGTGAGAGAGTGCTACGAGATGCCGCCTGCCAAGGTTTTCGGGGCTTTCGTGTGTGCTTGATATATTGTTGAACACTAATAAGCGCCCATGGGCCGATGCTGCGTCAATGATGTTTCAATCTCAAGTTGTAAGGGCGCTAGTCGGTCAATAGGGACGAAATATATATCATTCGAAGCGTAAAAATCACAGCTACTAGAATATGTATTCTGTTTTACAAATGAATGAGAAATGAGCGAAAGCGCTGGAAATCAATAGAACAACAAATTGGATGCATGTATTGCGCTTGATTATTGCCTTCATCGTGTCCTGACACCCAATGGTGTACATCATTCGAAAGCTGTGGCTCGCCGCTTTTGAACGCACAAAGAATCGTCCCTACTAGATCAAAACTGGCAAAGCTATCGAGTTTACTATGACATGACGTGGCAGACTCGGACTTGGTACAGTGGGCAGCGCCTGTACCCGCGCCGGCAGGTGCAGATTGCATAAAGGTCCGAGATAGTCAACCCCTGACTGCCCTTACCTGTGCCATATCCAGGTAATCCATGCAAGAGGCTGTTGACATATACCAATCGAAAGGCATAAATTTTTACTTTAAACCACATCTACATGCACCTTTAATGAAGTATTACTGACCGATGTATTGAGATTTCAAGATATGACGTGGCCCCTTTGGTGTGCCTGGCAATATGCAAGGTCTCAAATTTAAACACTAATGAGCGCCCAAGCAGCAAGAGGCACAGCATTGAGCTTTGAAATGGAATTCTGAGGCATTTTGATGTTTAATTTTGACTTGGTGTGGGCTCATTTCTCATCCATTGGGTGTACATATATATCATTAGAACCGTATAATCACCCTCTACATGAATATGAAAAACACTTAGAAAATAGATAACAATTGATGAAGATCGCTGGCAAACAAGCAAAATATAAAAGTAGAATAATGTATATGCAGCGATCTCCCCCTTCCACACTGTTAAATGATCTCTAATAAACACTGTTCAAAAGGTAATAATCGTTGCTTTCAAACGCACATAAAATCAGCCCTAACAGTGAATACTTGACAAACCTGTCGAGTTTCTGAGGCTATGATGTGTCGTTCTTGCAGTGTCTTGACATCATTTATTGGTTCTGCTTTCTAAGGATAGCTGAGTACTTCTTCATGTTCTTCAGGCATTAATATGGCTATTAGAGCAACAAATTTGCTTTGCGGACCCTCCTATCCATAACAAACCGCACCTGCACAATGATAGTTCAGCACTCAGCAATCATCTCACACATCAAAATTCAATCCATACCTTCTTGTACACCATGCAGGGGTCTGCCAAACCCCTTTCCAACACTACAGACTGTGCCAACTGCCAACTGCCTACACATACAGGTTGGCAGTAGATTCTTATATCTACCCATGGGCACAAACAATGTCTGATACCCTGGCCTTGCCTTCCTAATTGCTGTGGTGTGCATTAAGATTTGCTCCTGATCATTCTGTATTCTGTATTCAATCTTATAATGGCCGGTGTCAACAATGGTGAGCCATGTTTCTCAGGCCAATAGTTACCATGGCTTATACTCAGCTTCTGTATAGTGCCAGTCCTGCCCTGGAGTATATCAGGGACAGACACAATATTTGAGTTGAAAGATTGTGTTTCCAGAGCACATTCCTAAGTCTTATTTTTAATGGAGGAAACCCATTGCATTACTAGCAACTGGTGCAAGAAGCCGAGTCAAAATGCCAAGGTATTGCCATGCAAAGCATTGGCCTCTTTACCCACAGGTCACTGAGTAGTTGGCAACAGGGACTAACAGTTTCCCGGCTGCACCGAGTAACCCAAGAGGCCGTGATCTCAACTCAGGTCAATGCTACTGTGTGCAGTTTCAGTGAACGCTCTGGACAGATGGGGAAGCCAGAGACAGTCAATTGGAGTTTCCAAAAATTTAGATTGAAATTGGAGAAAGATACCGTGACATGTTGATATTGTGTTAGATTTACCCTTATCTCAAATGTAATTTTACAGTAGATATCTGGAAGAACATAGGAATAATACAAAGTCAGTGCCCAAAGCTCTGAGTGGAGGCGCGAAGCGCCAACCATAACCCCCCTTGCTGTGCTGTTAGGCACGGGGCAAGCGCAAGCTTGTAACTACAGAAACGTATAAGCCACTACATACTTCACATTCGCTTGCCCACGTGCACATTGCTTTACCTTACCGTTTTGCTTTTGAACCCTTTTACTACCTATGCTCTACCATGTCGACAACCATCGTCAACCCTCTTCTCCTGAAACTGTCACTTGATGGAAGCAGAACGTGATCAACCACGCACTCACTATCAATGCTTGCAACATCCTGTCCGGCAAAGAAAGGGTGCCAGATTGCGATTCGTCTGACAAAGACAAGAGAAAGGCATGGGACAGTTATCAGAAAAGGCAGACGGCCCTCTCAGGCTTCATCCGCCAGAATCTTGACAGTGCTCAAACTGACTCGATTCTCCGAGACATCGAGGACGACTCTGACCCAAAGGCCCAGTACGACGCCCTCTAAAGTACTACCAACCCCAGACTGCTCAGTCCCGCACTGCAGCCTTCCAAGAACTCCTCACTACTCGCAAGACAGATGATGGTCCTACAGTGATTTTGGTTCGTGCATCATTGCCCTTGGCCAGCAGATCAAAGACAGGCTCCCCACTCGCCACAAATACACCAAGGAGACTACATACGCCAACAACGTCACAGCAGGAACTGCCTCTGGCAGCCCTTCCACTGGACAAATGTCGATCATGCTCACACCATCTGAGTTCAAGGAGTTCTACTCTGTCTATGATGTTATCCATGACATCATGTCTGCTGTCGCCATTATGGGTCTTCCTCACAATGAAGACTCCAAATACCTTCGCAACACACTCACCCACCTCGACACTGTCAAGGGTCCTGACCAGATCCTTGATCATCTCCGCACTGCTGACGTTTCTCGCAAGAACGACGAACTTGCTGAAGAAGCTGCCAACGCTGCCTCCAGCCCTCCAAAGAAGAAGTCTCCTAACAGGAGGAAGAAATCTTCCAAAGCTCTTGCCTCATTGTCTTCGACTCCATCTGAGAAGAAGTACAGGTTCACCTGCAAGGAGCATAGTGACAACAACTCGCACGATGACAATGGTTGCATTGCGCAGTTGAGAGAGAAGAGCAAGAAGAGGAGCAAGGCCAATGTCGCACAGGAGGATTCGTGTCGTGAACACGGTCAGCCCCTAGCCCCTATCTCGCACCCCTATTTTCGTTTTATCTGATCTTTTGATCTTCCATTCATCTTATCACTTTAACCCCTATTTTCCCTTTGACTCCGTCTCGGCATGGACACTTTCTCTATGGCACGCTGCTCATCCTTCCCTTGTTACATTTCATTCTCTCTGCTACAGGCGCTGCCTTACGCACAGCCTTTGATACTTCTATTCATTTGTCTCCCCGACTCATTTCTATTGTATCCTTCTTCTTCGCGCTGCCTCGTGTAGCCTCGCTCGGCCTCGGGCGGTTTCCATTCTTCCCCTTGTTCTCTACGCTGCCTTACGCAGCTTCGCGCGGCCTCGGGCCACTCTTTGTCATTCTACTCTTCTTGTTATTCATATCTCGGACTCATCGCAGCTATGCACATGTTCTGTAGAGTATATAAGCTAGCTAGTACGCTCTGTATTTCCAGCTTGACCTCTTCGTCAATTCACTGCTTAACTCGCACTTCAACTGCTCTATCCTCTGTCCTGCCTTCTGCTTAGTATCTGTGGCTATTCCCACTTATACTTAAGTCAGCTGCTCCGCTCCTGGCCTCGTCGTCACCGATCGACTTCGAGTCTTGTCTACCGTTCTCGTTCACCGTGTGGTGTTCGACTCAGTCTGCTTAGGTCTTCTGACGCGTACTTCGCAACAATTCGGACTCTGATGACGAACTGGATGCCGACCAACAGGCCTTGATGGCTGGAGTTGCACACATCACAAGTAAACCCCAACTTCGTACTCAAAAACATGACTGCTGACAACTCATGGAATACAGACTTGGGTGCTACCTCACATATGACCCCACACCTCAACTGGATGCGCAACATGAAGAATGCAAGATACCCATCACACTCGAAAACGATCATGTTATGCTTAGCTTTGGGGTCGAGGCAACGTCATATTTAAACCTTCAGGCAACCGAGAGTCTGTCATCTTCGATAATGTACTATATGCCCATCACTGAAAACAATCTATATTTCCATTCTTACACTGTCAAAAGGAACAGAGCCCGAGTTGTGATAGAAGGCGAGTCACTTGACTTCTCAAAAACGGGAAAGAATCTCACTGCCAGCATAGGCACTACAGGCACACTGACGGCATATCACATTGGAGAATAACGAGCAGGCATTCGTTGTGGCAGAGACAGAGTCTTTGGCACAAGCGACTAGGACACATTGGGAAAGACCGTCTCGACGGCTTCTTTCACAGAACCTTGCAAGATGGCATGTGTGGTCAAACCAGGGATGGAAGTCAACGACTTCTGTGAAGCATGCATAGCAGGAAATCAGCATCGCCTGCCATTCCCCAAAGGTATCCCAGGAACTGCCCACCGAGCTTCTGAATGGGCACACAGTGACTCACGGTCCTCTTCCTCGA